>NW_025561137.1:0-127488 GCF_020424385.1 Procambarus clarkii | reverse complement strand
GTGGTGCAGAGGGAGAGGAGGGTAGTGGTGCAGAAGAGGAGGAGAGTAGTGGTGCTGAGGGGGAGGAGGGTAGTGGTGCAGAGGAGGAGGGTAGTGGTGCAGAGGGGGAAGAGGGTAGTGGTGAAGAGGGGGAATAGGGTAGTGGTGCAGAGGAGGAGGGTTGTGGTGCAGAGGAGGAGGAGGAGGGTAGTGGTGCGGAGGAGGAGGAGGAGGGTAGTGGTGCAGAGAGGAGCAGGGAAGTGGTGCAGAGGAGGAGGAGGGTAGTGGTTCAAAGGAGGAGGAGGATAGTGGTGCAGAGGAGGAGGAGAGTAGTGGTGCAAAGGAGGGTAGTGGTGCAGAGGAGGAGGAGGGTAGTAGTGCAGAGGGGGCCGAGAGTAGTGGTGCAGAGGAGGAGGGTAGTGGTGCAGAGGGGGAAGAGGGTAGTGGGGCCGAGGAGGAGGAGGAGGGTAGTGGTGCAGAGGGGAAGGAGAGTAGTGCTGCAGAGGAGGAGGAGGGTAGTGGTGAAGAGGAGGAAGAGGGTATTGGTGCAGAGGAGGAGGAGGGTAGTGGTGCAGAGGAGGAAGGTAGTTGTGCAGAGTAGGAGGAGGGTAGTGGTGCAGAAGAGGAGGTGCAGGGTAGTGATGCAGAGGAGGAGGGTAGTGGTGCAGAGGAGGAGGGTAGTGGTGCAGAGGAGGAGGAGGGTAGTGGTGCAGAGGAGGAGGGCAGTGGTGCAGAGGAGGAGGGTAGTGGTGCAGAGGAGGAGGAGGGTAGTGGTGCAGAGGAGGAGGGTAGTGGTGCAGAGAAGGAGGGTAGTGGTGCAGAGGAGGAGGAGGGTAGTGGTGCAGAGGGGGAGGAATGTAGTGATGCAAAGGAGGAGGGTAGTGGTGCAGAGGAGGAGGGTAGTGGTGCAGATAAGGAGGAGGGTAGTGGTGCAGAGGAGGAGGGTAGTGGTGCAGAGGAGGAGGATGATAGTGGTGCAGAATTGGAGGGTAGTGGTGCATTGGAGAAGGGTAGTGGTGCAGAGGAGGGGGGTAGTGTTGCAGAGAAGGAGGAGGGTAGTGGTGGAAAGGAGGAGGAGGAGGAGGGTGGTGGTGTAAAGGAGGAGGAAGGTAGTGGTGCAGAGGAGATGGAGGGTAGTGGTGCAGAAGAGGTGGAGGAGGGTAGTGATGCAGAGGAGGAGGGTAGTGGTGCAGAGGAGGAGGGTAGTGGTGCAGAGGAGGAGGAGGGTAGTGGTGCAGAGGAGGAAGGTAGTTGTGCAGAGTAGGAGGAGGGTAGTGGTGCAGAAGAGGAGGTGGAGGGTAGTGATGCAGAGGAGGAGAGTAGTGGTGCAGAGGAGGAGGGTAGTGGTGCAGAGGAGGAGGAGGGTAGTGGTGCAGAGGAGAGGGTAGTGTTGCAGAGAGGAGGAGGGTAGTGGTGCAGAGAAGGAGGAGGGTAGTGAGTGAGAGGAAGAGGAGGGTAGTGCTGCAGAGAAGGAGGAGGGTAGTGGTGCAGAAGAGGAGGAGGGTAGTGGTGCAGAGGAGGAGGAGGGTAGTGGTTCAGAGGAGGAGGACGGTAGTGGTGCAGAGGAGGAGGAGGGTAGTGGTGCAGAGGAGGAGGAGGGTAGCGGTGCAGAGAATGAGGAGAGTAGTGGTGCAGAGGAGGGGGGTAGTTGTGCAGAGTAGGAGAAGGGTAGTGGTGCAGAAGAGGAGGTGGAGGGTAGTGATGCAGAGGAGGAGGGTAGTGGTGCAGAGGAGGATATTAGTGGTGCAGAGGAGGAGGGTAGTGGTGCAGAGGAGGAAGAGGGTAGTGGTGCAGAGGAGGAGAGTAGTGGTGCAGAGAAGGAGGGTAGTGGTGCAGAGGAGGAGGAGGGTAGTTGTGCAGAGGAGGAGGAGGTAGTAGTGGTGCAGAGGAGGAGGGTAGTGGTGCAGAGGGGAGGAGGAGGGTAGTGTGCAGTGCAGAGGAGGGGTAGTGGTGCAGAGGAGGAGGGTAGTGGTGCAGAGGAGGAGGAGGGTAGTGGTGCAGAGGAGGAGGGTAGTGGTGCAGAGGAGGAAGAGGAGGAGGAGGAGGGTAGTGGTGCAGAGGAGGAGGAGGTTAGTGGTGCAGAGGAGGAGGAGGGTAGTGGTGAAGAGGAGGAGGGTAGTGGTGCAGAGGAGGAGAGTAGTGGTGCAGAAGAGGAGGAGGGTGGTGGTGTAAAGGAGGAGGAAGGTAGTGGTGCAGAGGAGAAGGGGGGTAGTGGTGCAGAGGAGGAGGGTAGTGTTGCAGAGGAGGAGGGTAGTGCTGCAGAGATGGAGGAGGGTAGTGGTGCAGAGGAGGAGGAGGAGGGTAGTGGTGCAGAGGAGGAGGAGGGTTGTGGTGCAGAGGAGGAGGAGCGTAGTGGTACAGAGGAGGAGGGTAGAGGTGCAGAGGAGGAGGAGGGTAGTGGTGCAGAGAAGGAGGGTAGTGGTGCAGAGGAGGAGGAGGGTGGTGGTGTAAAGGAGGAGGAAGGTAGTGGTGCAGAGGAGAGGGGGGTAGTGGTGCAGAGGAGGAGGGTAGTGTTGCAGAGGAGGAGGGTAGTGCTGCAGAGAAGGAGGAGGGTAGTGATGCAGAGGAGGAGGACGGTAGTGGTGCAGAGGAGGAGGAGGGTAGTGGTGCAGAGGAGGAGGGTAGTGATGCAGAGGAGGAGGAGGGTAGTGGTGCAGAGGAGGAGGGTAGTGATGCAGAGGAGGAGGAGGGTAGTGGTGCAGAGGAGGATGAGGGTAGTGATGCAGAGGAGGAGGAGGGAAGTGGTGCAGAGGAGGATGAGGGTAGTGGTGCAGAGGAGGAGGGTAGTGGTTCAGAGGAGGAGGAGGGTAGTGGTGCAGAGGAGGAGGAGGGTAGTGGTGCAGAGGAGGAGGGTAGTGGTGCAGAGGAGGAGGAGGGTAGTGGTGCAGAGGAGGAGGAGGGTAGTGGTGCCGAGGGGGAGGAGGGTAGTGGTGCAGAGGAGGAGGGTTGTGGTGCAGAGGAGGAGGGTAGTGGTGCAGAGGTGGAGGATAGTGGTGCAGAGGAGGAGGGTAGTGGTGCAGAGGAGGAGGAGGGTAGTGGTGCAGAGGAGGAGGAGGGTAGTGGTGCAGAGGGGGAGGAGGGTAGTGGTGCAGAGGAGGAGGGTAGTGGTGCAGAGTGGAGGGTAGTGGTGCAGAGGGGAGGGTAGTGGTGCAGAGGAGGAGGAGGGTAGTAGTGGTGCAGAGGAGGAGGAGGGTAGTGGTGCAGAGGAGGAGGAGGGTAGTGGTGCAGAGGAGGAGGAGGGTGCAGAGGAGTGGTGCAGAGGAGGAGGGTGCAGTAGGATAGTGGTGGAGGAGAGGGTGTGGTGCAGAGTAGTGGTGGGGAGGAGGGAGGAGAGTAGTGGTGCAGAGGAGGAGGGTAGTGGTGCAGAAGAGGAGGATAGTGGTGCAGAGGAGGAGGGTAGTAGTGCAGAGGGGGAGGAGGGTAGTGGTGAAGAGGGGGAGGAGGGTAGTGGTGCAGAGGAGGAGGGTTGTGGTGCAGAGGGGGAGGAGGGTTGTGGTGCGGAGGGTGGAGGAGGGTAGGAGGGTAGTGGTGCAGAGGAGGAGGGTTGTGGTGCAGAGGAGGAGGAGGAGGGTTGTGGTGCGGAGGAGGAGGAGGGTAGTGGTGGAGAGAGGAGGAGGGAAGTGGTGCAGAGGAGGATAAGGGTAGTGGTTCAAAGGAGGAGGAGGATAGTGGTGCAGAGGAGGAGGAGAGTAGTGGTGCAGAGGAGGAAGAGGGTAGTGGTGCAGAGGAGGAGGAGGGTAGTGGTGGAGGAAGAGGAGGGTAGTGGTTCACAGGAGAAGGAGGGTAGTGGTGCAGAGGAGGAGGGTTGTGGTGCAGAGGAGGAGGGTAGTGGTGCAGAGGAGGAGGGTAGTGGTGCAGAGGAGCAGGATTGTAGTGGTGCAGAGGAGGAGGATAGTGGTGCAGAGGAGGAGGGTAGTGGTGTAGAGGAGGATGAGGGTAGTGGTGCAGAGGAGGAGGAGGGTAGTGGTGCAGAGGAGGGGGAGGGTAGTGGTGCAGAGGAGGAGGAGGGTAGTGGTGGAGAGGAGGAGGCGGGAAGTGGTACAGAGGAGGAGGAGGGTTGTGGTGCAGAGGAGGAGAAGGGTAGTGGTGCAGAGGAGGAGGGTAGTGGTGCTGAGCAGGGGAAGGGTAATGGTGCAGAGGAGGAGGAGAGTAGAGGTGCAGAGGAGGAGGGGGAGGGTAGTGGTGCGGAGGAGGAGCGTAGTGGTGCAGAGTAGGAGGGTAGTGGTACTGAGGAGGAGGAGAAGGGTAGTGGTGCAGATGAGAAGGAGGAGGGTAGTGATGCAGAGGAGGAGGAGGGTAGTGGTGCAGAGGAGGATGACGATAGTGGTGCAGAGGAGGAGGGTAGTGGTGCAGAGGAGGAGGGTAGAGGTTCAGGGGTGGAGGGTAGTGGTGCAGAGGAGGAGAAGAGTAGAGGTCCAGATGAGGAGTTGGAGGGTAGTGGTGCTAGGAGGAGGGTAGTGGTGCCGAGGAGGAGGGTAGTGGTGCTGAGTAGGAGGGTAGTGGTTCAGGGGAGGAGGGTAGTGGTGCAGAGGAGGAAGAGAGTAGAGGTCCAGAGGAGGAGGAGGAGGGTAGTTGTGCAGAGGAGGAGGGTAGTGGTGCAGAGGAGGAGGGTAGTGGTGCAGAGGAGGAGGGTAGTGGTTCATTGAAGGATGAGAGTAGAGGTCCAGAGTAGGAGGTGGAGGGTAGTGGTGCAAAGAATGAGGAGAGTAGTGTTGTAGAGGAGGAGGAGGAGGGTAGTGGTGCAGAGGAGGAGGGTAGTGGTGCAGAGGAGGAGGAGGGTAGTGGTGCAGAGGAGGAGGAGGGTAGTGGTGCAGAGGAGGAGGGTAGTGGTGCAGAGGGGGAGGGTAGTGGTGCTGAGGAGGAGGAGGATAGTGGTGCAGAGGAGGAGAAGGGTAGTGGTGCAGATTAGGAGGAGGGTAGTGGTACAGCGGAGGAGGAGGAGAGTAGTGGTGCATAGGAGGAGGGTAGTGGTGCAGAGGAGGAGGGTAGTGGTGCAGAGGAGGCGAGGGAGGGTAGTGGTGCAGAGGAGGAGGAGGAAGAAGAGGGTAGTGGTGCAGAGTAGGAGGAGGAGGGTGATGGTGCAAAGGAGGATGAGGGTAGTGGTGCAGGGGAGAAGGGTAGTGGTGCAGAGGAGGAGAGTAGTGGTGCAGAGGAGGAGGGTAGTGGTGCCGAGGAGGGGGTAGTGGTGCAAAGGAGGAAGGAAGTGGTGCAGAGGAGGAGGATAAGGGTAGTGGTGCTGAGGAGGAGGAGGAGGGTAGTGGTGCAAACGGGGATTAGAGTGTTGGTGCAGAGGAGGAGGCTAGTGGTGCAGAGGAGGGGGTAGTGGTGCATAGGTGGAGGAGGGTAGTGGTGCAAAGTAGGATGAGGGTAGTGGTGCAGAGGAGAAGGAGGGTAGTGGAGCAGAGGAGGAGGCGGGTAGTGGTGCAGAGGAGGTGGGTAGTGGTGCAGAGGAGGAGGGTAGTTGTTCAGAGGAGGAGGAGGGTAGTGGTGCAGAGGAGGAGGGTAGTGGTGCAGAGGTGGAGGAGGGTAGTGGTGCAGAGGTGGAGGAGGGTAGTGGAGCAGAGGAGGAGGAGGGTAGTGGTGCAGAGGAGGAGGGTAGTGGTGCAGAGGAGGAGGGTAGTGGTGCAGAGGTGGAGGAGGGTAGTGGTGCAGAGGAGGAGGGTAGTGGTGCAGAGGTGGAGGAGGGTAGTGGTGCAGAGGTGGAGGAGGGTAGTGGAGCAGAGGTGGAGGAGGGTAGTGGAGCAGAGGTGGAGGAGGGTAGTGGAGCAGAGGAGGAGGAGGGTAGTGGTGCAGAGGAGGAGGGTAGTGGTGCAGAGGAGGAGGGTAGTGGTGCAGAGGTGGAGGAGGGTAGTGGTGCAGAGGAGGAGGGTAGTGGTGCAGAGGTGGAGGAGGGTAGTGGTGCAGAGGTGGAGGAGGGTAGTGGAGCAGAGGAGGAGGAGGGTAGTGGTGCAGATGTGGAGGAGGGTAGTGGAGCAGAGGTGGAGGAGGGTAGTGGAGCAGAGGAAGAGGAGGGTAGTGGTGCAGATGTGGAGGAGGGTAGTGGAACCGAGCCAGACACCATAAACCACGACAACCTCGACCACCATTAACAATAACCACCACTACCACTAATCACAACCATCAGCCACCACAATTACCAACCACAGCAATCAACCACCACCACCACCAACCACAACTATTAACCACCACCACCAACCACAACTATTAACCACCACCACCAACCACAACTATTAACCACCACTAGAACCAACCACTACCACCAACAATAAACATCACCCACCACTGCCACCAATCACAACCTACCACCACAGCCACCAACCACAACCCAGCAACAATTCCACCACCACTACCATGGATTCTCCATTAAGTGAAAGTAATGAATAAAATATTTTTAACCTACCTTTTATTATGCTTCAGTTTTATTTCTAGTATATGTTGAAATATATTTTTAATATATTTCTACATTTTTTGTATATATTCCATCAATCAGGAAAACGACTTTTATGCAACATTTAAGGTTGCGACACGGTCTCAAAATTGTTTAGCCAAAGTTGTGCAGTAAGTTGTGGCAACTTATTTACAACCACACAATAACGTAGCTAATACATGAAAACAAACGTTGTCACACCTGGCTACTCTCCCGACCCACACCTGTAGATGAGAGGGAACACGGAAGCCCACACCTGGCTACTCTCCCCACCCACACCTACAAAAGGAGCTCCACACCAGCCTATTTTCCTCATCCAAACCTGCATATCAGAGTAAATACTGAATTCTACAGCTGGGACCACTGCCAGCGCCCACTTGTAGATGAGACGGAACAGTAAACCAATACCTGTCTCCTTCACACCTGATTACTTTCCCCACCCACACCTGCAGATGAGAGAGAAAACTGAAGTATACACCTGGTAACTCTCCACCCACACACCTGCACATGAGAGGGAACACTGATGCCCACACCTGCTACTCTCCCTCCCCTCACATGCAGATGGGAAGGAACACGGAAGCCCACACCTGGCTACTCTCCCCACCCACACCTGCAGATGAGAGGGAACACTAAAGCCCACACCTGGCTACTCTCCCCACCCACACCTGTACATGAGAGGGAACACTAAAGCCCACACCTGGCTACTCTCCCTCCCCACACCTGTAGATGAGAGGGAACACGGAAGCCCACACCTGGCTACTCTCCCCACCCACACCTGTACATGAGAGGGAACACTAAAGCCCACACCTGGCTACTCTCCCCACCCACACCTGCACGTGAGAGGGAACACTAAAGTCCACACCTGGCTACTCTCCCCACCCACACCTGTCTATGTCACACACTCATGCCAAAGAAAACTTATATCAAGTAAATCTAGCTTGTATTAAGCAAGACAATGTTGGGCTAAATATTGATAAGTGTTATCTTATAAGCAGTGAAGCTTGCTTAATGAATATTCTTGGTCGCTAAACGGTGCTCAAAGTTACTCAAGAAGCCTTATAAGTTCTCTAATTCATGACTTTTAATGTAAAAATATTTTTGAAACCACTGGAAGCACTGTGAATTAAACAACTGAGTTACAGATATTCACGTGTTAAAATGTCGTCAATACGTACTGGTGAGACGCGTGTTAGGGAAGGCCAGGCCACTATACCCTCCTCTTGAGGGAGGACACAGCTGAGCCGCCAGGTGGCAGCACCAGTCTATGGCGGGGTCGTCATCAGTGAGGTCCCGCCAGATGGTCAGGCGGAGCTCCCTTCCCTGGTACGGCAGAGTGTCCAGGGTGTCCGGGTCCACGTAGCCCGTGGCGTCCAGGGTGTCCGGGTCCACGTAGCCCGTGGCGTCCAGGGTGTCCGGGTCCACGTAGCCCGTGGCGTCCAGGGTGTCCGGGTCCACGTAGCCCGTGGCGTCCAGGGTGTCCGGGACCACGTAGCCCGTGGCGTCCAGGGTGTCCGGGTCCACGTAGCCCGTGGCGTCCAGGGTGTCCGGGTCCACGTAGCCCGTGGCGTCCAGGGTGTCCGGGTCCACGTAGCCCGTGGCGTCCAGGGTGTCCGGGACCACGTAGTCCGTGGCGTCCAGGTCAATGCCTGAAGACATACACTGAGATACAGTCACGGTCGTTAGTGGTATGTTCTAAGATATAACAAGAAGACATACTGAGCCATCCACCCACCTTACTGCTGGGTTTATTACCTGGTGACAAGTCCGTATTTTGGACAGTATTAATAGCATCTAAACTATGTATTAATAGCTTTTAAAAGTCACGGTCAAGGTCATTGTCAAGGTCACAGTCAAGGTTATATGTATCAATGGTCAAGGTCATCTGTATCAATGGTCAAGGTCACAGTCAAGGTCATCTGTATCAATGGTCAAGGTCACAGTCAAGGTCATCTGTATCAATGGTCAAGGTCACAGTCAAGGTCATCTGTATCAATGGTCAAGGTCATCTGTATCAATGGTCAAGGTCATCTGTATCAATGGTCAAGGTCATCTGTATCAATTGTCAAGGTCACAGTCAAGGTCATCTGTATCAATGGTCAAGGTCACAGTCAAGGTCATCTGTATCAATGGTCAAGGTCATCTGTGTCAATGGTCAAGGTCATCTGTATCATGATCAAGGTCACAGTCATGGTCATCTTTATCAATGGTCAAGGTCTCATTAGAAGGTCATATAAACTAAGTCAAGGTCACAGTGAAAGGTCATCTGGACCAAGTATCAAGGTCACAGGAATAGATGGGTCACCTGAATTAAGGATCAAAGTTACGGAAGGTCTAATTAACCAAGGGATGAAGGTCACAGTGAAAGGTCATCTTGGACAGGAATTAGGTCACAGTGAAAGGTCATCTTAAACAGGAATTAGTTCAGTGTGAAAGGTCATCTTGAACAGGAATTAGGTCACAGTGAAAGGTCATCTTAAATAGGAATTAGGTCACAGTGAAAGGTCATCTTGGACAGGAATTAGGTCACACTGAAAGGTCATCTTAAACGGGAATTAGGTCAGTGTGAAAGGTCATGTTGAACAGGAATTAGGTCACAGTGAAAGGTCATCTTGAACAAGAATTAGGTCACAGTAAAAGGTCATCTTGAACAGGAATTAGGTCAGTGTGAAAGGTCATCTTGAACAGGAATTAGGTCACAGTAAAAGGTCATCTTCAACAGGAATTAGGTCATACTGAAAGGTCATCTTAAACAGGAATTAGGTCACAGAGAAAGGTCATCTTGAACAGGAATTAGGTCACAGTGAAAGGTCATCTTGAACAGGAATTAGGTCATACTGAAAGGTCATCTTAAACAGGAATTAGGTCACAGTAAAAGGTCATCTTGAACAGGAATTAGATCATAGTGAAAGGTCATCTTGAACAAGAATTAGGTCACAGTGAAAGGAAAGGTCATCTTAAACAGGAGTTACGACACAGTGAAAGGTCATCCTGAACAGGAATTAGATCACAGTGCAAGGTCATCTTGAACAGGAATTAGGTCACAGTGAAAGGTAATCTTGAACAGGAATTAGGTCACAGTGAAAGGTCATCCTGAACAGGAATTAGGTCACAGTGAAAGGTCATCTTAAACAGGAATTAGGTCACAGTGAAAGGTCATCCTGAACAGGAATTAGGTCACAGTGAAAGGAGATCTGTACCACGAGTCAAAGTCAAAGTGGTAAGTCATCTGAACCAAAAGTTTGGCGTCGCTAAATACTTCATGAAATTATTTATGCACAAGAATATATACAGCAGCGGAATGTTTCGAAAATTTATTATTCATGGAGTAGTCGCCCTTAATAAGTCTATATTTGTAATCAAAGTAGAAGGTTTGTCACCCTTAAGGTGACTATATTTGTAAACAATGTAAGGTGTTTGTCACCCTTAAGGTGACTATATTTGTAAACAATATAAGGTGTTTGTCACCCTTAAGGTGACTATATTTGTAAACAATATAAGGTGTTTGTCACCCTTAAGGTGACTATATTTGTAAACAATATCAGGTGTTTGTCACCCTTAAGGTGACTATAATTGTAAACAATATAAGGTGTTTGTCGCTCTTAAGGTGACTATATTTGTAAACAATATAAGGTGTTTGTCGCTCTTAAGGTGACTATATTTGTAAACAATATAAGGTGTTTGTCGTTCTTAAGGTGACTATATTTGTAAACAATATCAGGTGTTTGTCACCCTTAAGGTGACTATATTTGTAAACAATATAAGGTGTTTGTCACCCTTAAGGTGACTATATTTGTAAACAATATCAGGTGTTTGTCACCCTTAAGGTGACTATAATTGTAAACAATATAAGGTGTTTGTCGCTCTTAAGGTGACTATATTTGTAAACAATATCAGGTGTTTGTCACCCTTAAGGTGACTATAATTGTAAACAATATAAGGTGTTTGTCAACCTTAAGGTGACTATATTTGTAAACAATATAAGGTGTTTGTCGCTCTTAAGGTGACTATATTTGTAAACAATATCAGGTGTTTGTCGCTCTTAAGGTGACTATATTTGTAAACAATGTTGGGAGCTTCTCGCCCTAAGGTATTTGTAAACAATATAAGGTGTTTGTCTCCCATAAGGTGATTATGTTTGTAAACAATATAAGGAATCTTTCGTCTATAAGGTTGTAAACATATATGTAAACAATGTAAATCTGAATTACTATATTAAACATGCCGAATGAAGCTCTTTGCATAATTTTGGTATTAATAAATAACCCTAAAAATTATGGTGGAAAATATGAATATTTACCAAGACGCTGCAGGTGAGGAAGGTGAGGCAGGTGACGGATGAGGACGGGCAGTTGCTGTAGTGTGAGGCGCAGGGTGAGGCTCTCGAGGGTGTGAGGCAGGAGGGGTATGGCTGCCTCAGACAAGCCACCATCAAACTCCTCTAAGGTACACTTACTGCCGGGGGCTGTCAGCCTCTCCAAACATTGTTTTGCTATAACACTTGTCTCTTTGCTGTATAAACTATAGTGAAGACCTAAGGATATGGTTACCTTCATTTTTGCCAGCACAGACAGTGTAGACAGACACTGCTTTAGTTGGTATGGATCGTTTATGACTAGGTAAATGTTCTTAGGTGTCACCTTAAGAACAAGCGGCAGGACAACCCACGAGTCAACACTCTATTCTCCACACGTGTTCTGTACGCAGCTTCTCACACACGGCTTGGATGACGTGCTCACTCCCGCGGGACTCTGCTACATGCTTCAACAGCTCGTCAGTCTCATATGTAACCATCTCGCACAGATCAATTATGTGAGTAATGAACCTGTGCTCAACTCCCCGGGCACACAGCACCCCGGTAGTGCTGACTAAAATGTTCTGTAATCTGGGGCGCTCCCTAAACTCTTGTTGCACGTCGCTAATATGAAACTTTGACCTTTTCAGGTGATCTCCCAAGGAGCGTTTTTCCTTACGTACAACAAAGTCAATGTTTATAAACCTTTCCCCTGACACACGGTGTGATGCTGGATCACCTCGGTCTTGCTCAGCCCTCAACAAGAGAGCGACCAGCCTCCTGCTGGCACAATACTCCTGGTACCTGGCGTGAAAATAGCCAAACACCCACACCACACTGAGGCCCCGACGGTAGCTGGTTCTTGTGAAATAGTTGGACAAGACCTCCTCCTGCGGCAGTCCCAGAGTGTCACACTTCTCCCTAATCTCCGCTTCCGTCTCCGGCCAAAGGTCGTACTCCCGCCTCTGGATCCCTCTTAAACTAATCTCTTCATAGAACAACAGAAACTGGTCACATTTTCCATTGGGGTCAGCCACATGTTTGTCTGTGAGTCTGGACACCAGTTTGCTGGTTATGAAGTCATGAATCTTCTCGTAGACTTGAGTGTTTGTGGTGAGGTTGTTAAATTCTTCTGGAGCCTCGACACACAGCAGCGCCAACAAGGACAAGGTGAGTGGAGTGTTGAGGTACTCACCCAGGAACTGACTCATCTGCTCCAGCCGCTGGGTAAACCTCCCTGTGATGACACTCCGTTGGCTCTCTTCCTCCACCAGCACCTTGATGGTTCTCTCGGCGAACTCCACGCGACGTTCTGGAGTGATGCCCAAGACGAGGATGTTGCAGCGAGGTCTGGTGTGTGGGACGAGCTGTGACAGTTGTTGGTCCCACCCCGGCCGTGTGGTTATCACCAACCTCACATCCTTGCCAGGCAGGTGCAACAGCTCCTTCACCAGCCTTCCTGAATGGTCGTTGACCTCGTCGTAGCCGTCAATCAGGACTAATATATTTAAGCTCAAGATTATCTCCTTAAACAGCTGGAAGTCGGCACCAGAATCACTAAGTGTTTGAGGCAGCAACTGGCGAAGGAGATCATCGAAGGTATTAAGATGTGTGTCCCTGCACTGTACATAGAAAACGAGGTCCACAGTGCCTAGGTGACGTATGGCAGCAGGGTCCTCTACCCACTTCTCGAGGATGAGCTTGAGTAAAGTTGTCTTGCCCATACCACCTTCCCCCGTCAGGAGGACACACTCAGGGACTCTTCCGTCCTTCCGTCTCATACTCAAGATGTGTTCATAGTCTATATCCTGACCCTTGGCAGCGTTGGAGGGTCTTGTGCTATCCTGACCCTTGGCAGCGTTGGAGGGTCTTGTGCTATCCTGACCCTTGGCAGCGTGGGAGGGTCTTGCCCCTATGACGGGATCTTCAAGGAGTCGTAGTCGTGTAAAAGCAAGACTTGGGTTGTAGTTAATGTTGAGGAGGAGCCAGGGTGCGGGAACAATCTGGTACAGCAGTTTATACCCGTCACTTAGCTCCTGCTTGCTCTTCTGCTTAACTTCTTCTCTGATATCTGTGACCTTTGCTAGCAGATCACCAATATACTTGGTGACATCTCTGGTCACGTCGTCCACATCCTGGCTGTTTGTCCTACACCGGACGCCGGCCTCAGCCAGCATCTTGGCCAATAAGTCACTGAGCTCCGCCAGTGTTGACGTAAGATCTTGCTCTGACAATCCCACATTATCATGGGCCAACGTGTTTCGGTGTTGCTTCAGGCTGTAAATGAGGTGTTCAAGTGATGGTCCCTGAGGCCCTGGAGTGGTCCACGTGGGGTCATTCATCTCAGCCAGACCACACACACGTTGCAGGAGTTTATACAACAGGGTGATGTCAAAAGTTGCCGCGTCAGAGGAAGCTTCGAGTTTATCCCTCTGTTGAGCATCGAAGACACGCCTGTACTGAGCATTGGTGTACCCCAAGTCCTGAGTGAGGTAAGTCACTACTGGGAAGGTGCCCCGGTACGACCACATAAACACACTTGCTAGCGCGTCTCGTCCTGCCTTAGTCACAGCCAGTCCATACCGCAGTCTGTTCACATCTTCCGGTTGGATAACAGGACTCGAGGCCGCCATATTGGGCCGTATGATTCTCACCTCACACAACTGTTGTCAAGTTTCACACAAGCAGTAAATGTCCCACGCTGGTTTTGTTATTATATTATGTTTAAAAACATAACATTGTTTCTCACTGTCGGAGACGGGCAGCTTGTTAGGCTTGTGTAGGCCTTCCTAAGCCAACGACAGACCTTCCTCAGGATGCATCCCTCAACAGTTGACTAATTTCCAGGTTAATATTTACTGCTAGGTGAACAGAGGTATCAGGAGGCTGAGCATCTCACACTGCCAGGGAATCAAACTCGGATCTAATCGGTGATGATCCGACTGCATTAACCACAATACAGTCACTTAATTGACCCAAAATATAAGTGATTTCCATATAAACCAAATTTTACAAAATGTGTTCACAAGTTAATGCAATATTCGGTTCCAGCTTTATTTGTTATTTTCAATTTGTTCTGTAACTAGTTAATTTCTTCTGTCTTTATACTCTTCAGAATTCTGTCATCTGGAAGAACAATTTAACGTTATTAAAACAAGATGTTAGTGTTAAACATTGGGTCAGAAATACATTTTTGAGATCACTAAAACAAATAAAATTCCAAAGTCTGCCTCCTGCATTTTGTTTTATTTTATAACTTAAAACTTGTCAATATTTTGACCTAACTCCTGTGATCATTGTGGTGTTGGCTTCTGGTTTAGGTAGAGTAATG
Source organism: Procambarus clarkii (assembly GCF_020424385.1). Taxonomy (NCBI): domain Eukaryota; kingdom Metazoa; phylum Arthropoda; class Malacostraca; order Decapoda; family Cambaridae; genus Procambarus; species Procambarus clarkii. Next base: position 113,460 of record NW_025561137.1, on the reverse strand, counting down.
GTGCTCATTATCTCACACAGAAATATACGGTGTAGCATTTAGTAATGTTATTCTCTGCCTTTATCTTGCTCTTGTAAGGACCTATTTAGATTATGCAGTTCAGTTTGGTCAACATACAATATACTGGACATAATTTAACTTGAACCCATAAAGAAAAGAATGACAAAGTTGATCTCAGGAATTAGAAATCTCCCTTATTAAGAGAGATTAAGGAAGCTATGTTTACACATTCTTCGGAAAGTATAGTTGATATTATTGATGTTGTCAAAAGGATGAAAAGTTATATCGAAGGTAGAAATAATAAGTTGTTAACTATATCAACACAAAATAGAACAAGAAATGATAAATCTGTATCAATAAGAAATAATGTCTGCTTCTCTGTCTATGCGAGCTAGAAGACCCTACTCAGGGAGCCTCACCTAATTTCTAACAGTAATTCCTGCTGGGTATGTGCCCAACAGGGAATGGCATATATGTAGGGAGTACAACTTTAAAGAGTACCAAGGCTACCCCCCTACCACGAACTTTGCTATATCATATTAATTAGGCTTTGAATTATTTATTTATTTTCTTGCAAGGGTTCCCATCTGAGCTTCTGTGTAGATCGCCCTCTCCCCCTCCGCTCTCTTGTGGACAATATTCACAGTATAATGTTAATAACTTACATGGAGTTTACTACAAGTAAACTTCAGTCCCCTGAGAGTCTCTTATAGGAGCAATGATGGCGGGCCGCGTAGAGGCTCATCATATAAAATGGCCGCCTAGAGGCACATAAAATGGCCGCCTAGAGGCACATAAAATGACTGACTAGAGGCACATAAAATGGCTGACTAGAGGCACATAAAATGGCTGACTAGAGGGACATAAAATGGCTGACTAGAGGCACATAAAATGGCTGACTAGAGGGACATAAAATGGCCGCATAGAGGCACATAAAATGGCCGCCTAGAGGCACATAAAATGGCCGCCAGGAGGCACATAAAGGGCCGCCTGGAGGCACATAAAGGGGCCGCCTAGAGGCACATAAAGGGCCGCCTAGAGGCACATAAAGGGGCCGCCTAGAGGCACATAAAAGGTCGCCTAGAGGCACATAAAGGGCCGACTAGAGGCACATAAAGGGACCGCCTAGAGGCACATAAAGGGCCGCCTAGGGGTACATAAAGGAACCGCCTAGAGGCGCATAAAGGGCTGCCTAGAGGGTCATAAAGGGCCGCCTAGAGGCACATAAAGGGCCGCCTAGAGGCACATAAAGGGGCCGCCTACAGGCAAATAAAATGGCCGCCTAGAGGCAAATAAAACGGCCGCCTAGAGGCAAATAAAATGACCACCTAGAGGCACATAAAGGAGCCGCCTAGAGGCACATAAAGGGCCGCCTAGAGGCACATAAAAGAGCCGCCTAGAGGCACATAAAAAGTCGCCTAGAGGCACATAAAGGGCCAACTAGAGGCACATAAAGGGGCCGCCTAGAGGCACATAAAGGGCCGCCTAGGGGTACATAAAGGGCTGTCTAGAGGCTCATAAAGGGCCGCCTAGAGGCACATAAAGGGCCGCCTAGAGGCACATAAAGGAGCCGCCTAGAGGCGCATAAAGGGCTGCCTAAAAGGCACATAAAGGGCCGCCTAGAGGCACATAAAACGGCCACCTAGATGCAAATAAAATGGCCGCCTAGAGGCTCCTAGAATAGCCATCTAAAAGCCCATAAACGGGCCGCCTAGAGGCATATAAAGGGGCCGCCTAAAGGCACATAAAAGGGACGCCTAGAGGCACATTTACAGTCTCCGTGGTGTAGTGGTAAGACACTCGCCTGGCGTTCCGCGAGCGCTATGTCATGGGTTCGTATCCTGGCCGGGGAGGATTTACTGGGCGCAAATCCTTAACTGTAGCCTCTGTTTAACTCAACAGTAAAATGTGTACTTGGTTGTAAAAACGATTCTTCGCGGCGGGGATCGTATTCCTGGGACCTGCCCGAAACGCTACGCGTACTAGTGGCTCTACAAGAATGTAACAACTCTTGTATATATCTCAAAAAAAAAGAACATTAAGGGGCCCCATAGGGTCACATAAGGGGCCGCCTCGAGGTACATAAAGGGGCCGCCTAGAGGTACATAAAGGGGCCGCCTAGAGGTACATAAAGGGGCCGCCTAGAGGTATATAAAGGAGCCGCCTAGAGGTACATAAAGGGGCCGCCAAGAGGCACATAAAGGGGCCGCCTAGAGGCACATAAAGGAGCCGCCTAGAGGCACATAAAGAGGCCGCCTAGAGGCACATAAAGGGGCCGCCTAGAGGCACATAAAGGGGCCGAATAGAGGCACATAAATGGGCCACCTAGAGGCACATAAATGGGCCGCCAAGAGGTACATAAAGGGCCGCCTAGAGGCACATAAATGGGCCGCCTAGAGGCACATAAATGGGCCGCCTAGAGGCACATAAAGGAGCCGCCTAGAGACACATAAAGGAGCCGCCTAGAGGTACATAAAGGTGCCACCTAGAGGTACATAAAGGAGCCGCCTAGAGGTACATAAAGGAGCCGCCTAGAGGTACATAAAGGTGCCGCCTAGAGCCACATAAAGGAGCCGCCTAGAGGTACATAAAGGTTCACCTAGAGGTACATAAAGGAGCCGCCTAGAGGTACATAACAGGAGCCGCCTAGAGGTACATAAAGGAGCCGCCTAGAGGCACATAAAGCAGCCGCCTAGAGGTACATAAAGGTGCCACCTAGAGGCACATAAAGGGCCGCCTAGGGGTACATAAAGGGCTGTCTAGAGGCTCATAAAGGGCCGCCTAGAGGCACATAAAGGGCCGCCTAGAGGCACATAAAGGAGCCGCCTAGAGGCGCATAAAGGGCTGCCTAGAGGCTCATAAAGGGCCGCTTAGAGGCACATAAAGGGCCGCCTAGAGGCACATAAAACGGCCTCCTAGATGCAAATAAAATGGCCGCCTAGAGGCTCCTAGAATAGCCATCTAAAAGCCCATAAACGGGCCGCCTAGAGGCATATAAAGGGGCCGCCTAAAGGCACATAAAAGGTACGCCTAGAGGCACATTTACAGTCTCCGTGGTGTAGTGTTAAGACACTCGCCTGGCGTTCCGCGAGCGCTATGTCATGGGTTCGTATCCTGGCCGGGGAGGATTTACTGGGCGCAAATCCTTAACTGTAGCCTCTGTTTAACTCAACAGTAAAATGTGTACTTGGTTGTAACAACGATTCTTCGCGGCGGGGATCGTATTCCAGGGACCTGCCCGAAACGCTACGCGTACTAGTGGCTCTACAAGAATGTAACAACTCTTGTATATATCTCAAAAAAAAAAAAACATTAAGGGCCCCCATAGGGTCACATAAGGGGCCGCCTCGAGGTACATAAAGGGGCCGCCTAGAGGTACATAAAGGGGCCGCCTAGAGGTACATAAAGGGGCCGCCTAGAGGTACATAAAGGGGCCGCCTAGAGGTACATAAAGGGGCCGCCTAGAGGTACATAAAGGGGCTGCCTAGAGGTACATAAAGGGGCCGGTTAGAGGTACATAAAGGAGCCGCCTAGAGGCACATAAATGGGCCGCCTAGAGGCACATAAATGGGCCGCCTAGAGGCACATAAAGGAGCCGCCTAGAGACACATAAAGGAGCCGCCTAGAGGTACATAAAGGTGCCACCTAGAGGTACATAAAGGAGCCGCCTAGAGGTACATAAAGGAGCCGCCTAGAGGTACATAAAGGTGCCGCCTAGAGCCACATAAAGGAGCCGCCTAGAGGTACATAAAGGTTCACCTAGAGGTACATAAAGGAGCCGCCTAGAGGTACATAACAGGAGCCGCCTAGAGGTACATAAAGGAGCCGCCTAGAGGCACATAAAGCAGCCGCCTAGAGGTACATAAAGGTGCCACCTAGAGGCACATAAAGGGCCGCCTAGGGGTACATAAAGGGCTGTCTAGAGGCTCATAAAGGGCCGCCTAGAGGCACATAAAGGGCCGCCTAGAGGCACATAAAGGAGCCGCCTAGAGGCGCATAAAGGGCTGCCTAGAGGCTCATAAAGGGCCGCTTAGAGGCACATAAAGGGCCGCCTAGAGGCACATAAAACGGCCTCCTAGATGCAAATAAAATGGCCGCCTAGAGGCTCCTAGAATAGCCATCTAAAAGCCCATAAACGGGCCGCCTAGAGGCATATAAAGGGGCCGCCTAAAGGCACATAAAAGGTACGCCTAGAGGCACATTTACAGTCTCCGTGGTGTAGTGTTAAGACACTCGCCTGGCGTTCCGCGAGCGCTATGTCATGGGTTCGTATCCTGGCCGGGGAGGATTTACTGGGCGCAAATCCTTAACTGTAGCCTCTGTTTAACTCAACAGTAAAATGTGTACTTGGTTGTAACAACGATTCTTCGCGGCGGGGATCGTATTCCAGGGACCTGCCCGAAACGCTACGCGTACTAGTGGCTCTACAAGAATGTAACAACTCTTGTATATATCTCAAAAAAAAAAAAACATTAAGGGCCCCCATAGGGTCACATAAGGGGCCGCCTCGAGGTACATAAAGGGGCCGCCTAGAGGTACATAAAGGGGCCGCCTAGAGGTACATAAAGGGGCCGCCTAGAGGTACATAAAGGGGCCGCCTAGAGGTACATAAAGGGGCCGCCTAGAGGTACATAAAGGGGCTGCCTAGAGGTACATAAAGGGGCCGGTTAGAGGTACATAAAGGAGCCGCCTAGAGGTACATTAAGGGGCCGGTTAGATTTACATAAATGAGCCGCCTAGAGGTACATTAAGGGGCCGCCTAGTGGTACATAAAGGGGCCGCCTAGAGGTACATAAAGAGGCCGCCTAGAGGTACATAAAGGGGCCGCCTAGTGGTACATAAAGGGGCTGCCTAGAGGTACATAAATGGGCCGCTTAGAGGCACATAAAGGAGCCGCCTAGAGGCACATAAATGGGCCGCCTAGAGGCACATAAAGGAGCCGCCTAGAGGCACATAAAGGGGCCGCCTAGAGGCACATAAAGGGGCCGCCAAGAGGCACATAAAGGGCTGCCTAGAGATACATAAAGGGCCGCCCAGAGGTACATAAAGGAGCCGCCTAGAGGCACATAAAGGGGCCGCCAAGAGGCACAAAAAGGGGCCGCCTAGAGGCACATAAAGGAGCCGCCTAGAGGCACATAAAGGGGCCGCCTAGAGGCACATAAAGGGGCCGCCTAGAGGCACATAAAGGGGCCGCCAAGAGGTACATAAAGGGCCGCCTAGAGGCACATAAATGGGCCGCCTAGAGGCACATAATGGAGCCGCCTAGAGGCACATAAATTGCCGCCTAGAGGCACATAAATTGCCGCTTAGAGGCACATAAAGGAGCCGCCAAGAGGCGCATAAAGAAGCCACCAAGAGGCACATAAGAGAGCCGCCTAGAGGCAAATAAAGGAGCCGCCTAGAGGCACATTAAGAAGCCGCCTAGAGGCAAATAAAGGAGCCGCCTAGATGCACATAAAGAGCCGCCTAGAGGCACATAAAGAAGCCGCCTAGAGGCACATAAAGGAGCCGCCTAGAGGTACATAAAGGAGCCACCTAGAGGCACATAAAGGAGCCGCCTAGAGGCACATAAAGGAGCCGCCTAGAGGTACATAAAGGGGCCGCCCAGAGGCACATAAAGGAGCCGCCTAGAGGTACATAAAGGGGCCGCCTAGAGGCACATAAAGGAGCCGCCTAGAGGTACATAAAGGAGCCGCCTAGAGGCATATAAAGGAGCCGCCTAGAGGCACATAAAGGAGCCACCTAGACGCACATAAAGGAGCCGCCTAGAGGCACATAAAGGAGCCGCCTAGAGGTACATAAAGGAGCCACCTAGAGGCACATAAAGGAGCCGCCTAGAGGTACATAAAGGAGCCGCCTAGAGGTACATAAAGATGCCGCCTAGAGGTACATAAAAGAGCCGCCTAGAGGTACATAAAGGAGCCTCCTAGAGGTACATAAAGGAGCCGCCTAGAGGTACATAACAGGAGCCGCCGAGAGGTACATAAAGGAGCCTCCTTGAGGTACATAAAGGGCCGCCTAGAGATACATAAAGGGCCGCCCAGAGGTACATAAAGGGGCCGCCTAGAGGTACATAAAGGGGCCGCCTAGAGGTTCATAAAGGAGCCGCCTACAGGCACAAAAAAGAGCTGCCTATAGGTACATAAAGGGCCGCCTAGAGGCACATAAAGGGCCGCCTAGAGGTACATAAAGGTCTGCCTAGAGGCACATAAAGGGCCGCTTAGAGGTACATAAAGGGCCGCTTAGAGGCACATAAAGGGCCGCCTAGAGGCATATAAAGGGTCGCTTAGAGGCACATAAAGGGCCGCTTAGAGGCACATAAAGGGCCGCCTAGAGGCACATAAAGGGCCGCCTAGAGGCACATTAAGGGCCGCCTAGAGGAACATAATGGGCCGCCTAGAGGTACATAAAGGGCCGCCTAGAGGCACATAAAGGGGCCGCATAGAGGCACATAAAAGGCCGCCTAGAGACACATAAAGGGCCGCCTTGAGGCACATAAAGAGCCGCCTAGAGGCACATAAAGGAGCCGCCTAGAGGTACATAAAGGAGCCGCCTAGAGGTACATAAAGGGGCCGCCTAGAGGCACATAAAGGATCCGCCTAGAGGTACCTAAATGGGCCGCCTTGAGGCACATAAAGGAGCCGCCTAGAGGTATATAAAGGGGCCGCCTACAGGCACATAAAGGAGCCGCCTAGAGGTACATAAAGGAGCCGCCTAGAGGCATATAAAGGAGCCACCTAGAGGCACATAAAGGAGCCGCCTAGAGGCACATAAAGGAGCCACCTAGAGGCACATAAAGGAGCCGCCTAGAGGCACATAAAGGAGCCGCCTAGAGGCACATAAAGGAGCCGCCTAGAGGCACATAAAGGAGCCACCTAGAGGCACATAAAGGAGCCGCCTAGAGGCACCTAAAGGGGCCGCCCAGAGGCACATAAAGGAGCCGCCTAGAGGTACATAAAGGAGCCGCCAAGAGGTACATAAAGGGGCCGCCTAGAGGCACATAAAGGAGCCGCCTAGAGGCACATAAAGGAGCCACCTAGAGGCACATAAAGGAGCCGCCTAGAGGCACATAAAGGAGCCGCTTAGAGGCACATAAAGGAGCCGCCTAGATGCACATAAAGAGCCGCCTTGAGGCACATAAAGGAGCCGCCTAGAGGTACCTAAAGGGGCCGCCCAGAGGCACATAAAGGAGCCGCCTAGAGGTACATAAAGGGGCCGCCTAGAGGCACATGAAGGAGCCGCCTAGAGGTACATAAAGGAGCCACCTAGAGGCACATAAAGGAGCCACCTAGAGGCACATAAAGGAGCCGCCTAGAGGTACATAAAGATGCCGCCTAGAGGTACATAAAAGAGCCGCCTAGAGGTACATAAAGGAGCCGCCTAGAGGTACATAAAGGAGCCGCCTAGAGGTACATAACAGGAGCCGCCTAGAGGTACATAAAGGAGCCGCCTAGAAGCACATAAAGGAGCCGCCTAGAGGTATATAAAGGTGCCACCTAGAGGCACATAAAGGAGCCGCCTAGAGGTACATAAAGGAGCCGCCTTGAGGTACATAAAGGGGCCGCCTAGAGGCACATAAAGGGCCGCCTAGAGATACATAAAGGGCCGCCCAGAGGTACATAAAGGGGCCGCCTAGAGGTACATAAAGGGGCCGCCTAGAGGTTCATAAAGGAGCCGCCTACAGGCACAAAAAAAAGCTGCCTATAGGTACATAAAGGGCCGCCTAGAGGCACATAAAAGGCCACCTAGAGGCACATAAAGGGCCGCCTAGAGGTACATAAAGATCTGCCTAGAGGCACATAAAGGGCCGCTTAGAGGTACATAAAGGGCCGCTTAGAGGCACATAAAGGGCCGCCTAGAGGCATATAAAGGGCCGCTTAGAGGCACATAAAGGGGCCGCATAGAGGCACATAAAAGGCCGCCTAGAGGTACATAAAGGGCCGCCTAGAGGCACATAAAGGGCCGCCTAGAGGCACATTAAGGGCCGCCTAGAGGAACATAAAGGGCCGCCTAGAGGTACATAAAGGGCCGCCTAGAGGCACATAAAGGGGCCGCATAGAGGCACATAAAAGGCCGCCTAGAGGCACATAATGGGCCGCCTAGAGGTACATAAAGGGCCGCCTAGAGGCACATAATGGAGCCGCCTAGAGACACATAAAGGGCCGCCTAGAGGCACATAAAGGAGCCGCCTAGATGCACATAAAGAGCCGCCTAGAGGCACATAAAGGAGCGGCCTAGAGGTACCTAAAGGGGCCGCCTAGAGGTATATAAAGTGGCCGCCCAGAGGCACATAAAGGAGCCGCCTAGAGGTACATAAAGGGGCCGCCTAGAGGCACATAAAGGAGCCGCCTAGAGGTACATAACGGAGCCGCCTAGAGGCATATAAAGGAGCCGCCTAGAGCCACATAAAGGAGCCACCTAGAGGCACATAAAGGAGCCGCCTAGAGGCACATAAAGGAGCCGCCTAGAGGCACATAAAGGAGCCACCTAGAGGCACATAAAGGGGCCGCCTAGAGGTACATAAAGGAGCCGCCTAGATGTACATAAAGGTGCCGCCTAGAGGTACATAAAGGTGCCGCCTAGAGGTTCATAAAAGTGCCACCTAGAGGTACATAAAAGAGCCGCCTAGAGGTACATAAAGGAGCCGCCTAGAGGTACATAAAGGAGCCGCCTAGAGGTACATAAAGGGGCCGCCTAGAGGCACATAAAGGGGCCGCCTAGAGGCACATAAAGGGGCCGCCTAGAGGCACATAAAGGGCCGCCTAGAGGCACATAAAGGAGCCGCCTAGAGGCGCATAAAGGGCTGCCTAGAGGCTCATAAAGGGCCGCCTAGAGGCACATAAAGGGCCGCCTAGAGGCACATAAAACGGCCACCTAGATGCAAATAAAATGGCCGCCTAGAGGCTCCTAGAATAGCCCCTAAAAGCCCATAAACGGGCCGCCTAGAGGCATATAAAGGGGCCGCCTAAAGGCACATAAAAGGGACGCCTAGAGGCACATTTACAGTCTCCGTGGTGTAGTGGTAAGACACTCGCCTGGCTTTCCGCGAGCGCTATGTCATGGGTTCGTATCCTGGCCGGGGAGGATTTACTGGGCGCTAATCCTTAACTGTAGCCTCTGTTTAACGCAACAGTAAAATGTGTACTTGGTTGTAACAACGATTCTTCGCGGCGGGGATCGTATTCCAGGGACCTGCCCGAAACGCTACGCGTACTAGTGGCTCTACAAGAATGTAACAACTCTTGTATATATCTCAAAAAAAAAAACATTAAAGGGCCCCATAGGGTCACATAAGGGGCCGCCTCGAGGTACATAAAGGGGCCGCCTAGAGGTACATAAAGGGGCCGCCTAGAGGTACATAAAGGGGCCGCCTAGAGGTACATAAAGGGGCCGCCTAGAGGTACATAAAGGGGCCGCCTAGAGGTACATAAAGGGGCTGCCTAGAGGTACATAAAGGGGCCGGTTAGAGGTACATAAAGGAGCCGCCTAGAGGTACATTAAGGGGCCGGTTAGATTTACATAAATGAGCCGCCTAGAGGTACATTAAGGGGCCGCCTAGTGGTACATAAAGGGGCCGCCTAGAGGTACATAAAGAGGCCGCCTAGAGGTACATAAAGGGGGCGCCTAGTGGTACATAAAGGGACCGCCTAGAGGTACATAAAGGGGCCGCTTAGAGGTACATAAAGGGGCCGCCTAGAGGTACATAAAGGGGCCGCCTAGAGGTACATAAAGGGGCCGCCTAGAGGTCCATAAAGGGGCCGCCTAGAGGTACATAAAAGGACCGCCTAGAGGCACATAAAGGGACCGAATAGAGGCACATAAAGGGGCCGCCTAGAGGCATATAAAGGGGCCGCCAAGAGGTACATAAAGGGCCGCCTAGAGGCACATAAATGGGCCGCTTAGAGGCACATAAAGAAGCCGCCTAGAGGCACATAAATGGGCCGCCTAGAGGCACATAAAGGAGCCGCCTAGAGGCACATAAAGGGGCCGCCTAGAGGCACATAAAGGGGCCGCCAAGAGGCACATAAAGGGCTGCCTAGAGATACATAAAGGGCCGCCCAGAGGTACATAAAGGAGCCGCCTTGAGGCACATAAAGGGGCCGCCAAAAGGCACATAAAGGGGCCGCCTAGAGGCACATAAAGGAGCCGCGTAGAGGCACATAATGGAGCCGCCTAGAGGCACATAAAGGGGCCGCCTAGAGGCACATAAAGGGGCCGCCAAGAGGTACATAAAGGGCCGCCTAGAGGCACATAAATGGGCCGCCTAGAGGCACATAAATTGCCGCCTAGAGGCACATAAATTGCCGCTTAGAGGCACATAAAGGAGCCGCCTAGCGGCGTATAAAAGAGCCGCCTAGAGACACATAAATTGCCGCCTATAGGCACATAAATGGAGCCGCCTAGAGACACATAAATTGCCGCCTAGAGGCACATAAATTGCCGCTTAGAGGCACATAAAGGAGCCGCCTAGAGGCGCATAAAAGAGCCGCCTAGAGGCGCATAAAGAAGCCGCCAAGAGGCAAATAAGAGAGCCGCCTAGAGGCAAATAAAGGATCCGCCTAGAGGCACATAAAGGGGCCGCCTAGATGCACATAAAGAGCCGCCTAGAGGCACATAAAGGAGCCGCCTAGAGGCACATAAAGGAGCCGCCTAGATGCACATAAAGAGCCGCCTAGAGGCACATAAAGGAGCCGCCTAGAGGTACCTAAAGGGGCCGCGTAGAGGTACATAAAGGGGCCGCCCAGAGGCACATAAAGGAGCCGCCTAGAGGTATATAAAGGCGCCGCCTAGAGGCACATAAAGGAGCCGCCTAGAGGTACATAAAGGAGCCGCCTAGAGGCATATAAAGGAGCCACCTAGAGGCACATAAAGGAGCCGCCTTGAGGCACATAAAGGAGCCACCTAGAGGCACATAAAGGAGCCGCCTAGAGGCACATAAAGGAGCCGCCTAGAGGTACATAAAGGAGCCGCCTAGAGGCACATAAAGGAGCCACCTAGAGGCACATAAAGGAGCCGCCTAGAGGCACCTAAAGGGGCCGCCCAGAGGCACATAAAGGAGCCGCCTAGAGGTACATAAAGGGGCCGCCTAGAGGCACATAAAGGAGCCGCCTAGAGGTACATAAAGGAGCCGCCTAGAGGTACATAAAGGGGCCGCCTAGAGGCACATAAAGGAGCCGCCTAGAGGCACATAAAGGAGCCACCTAGAGGCACATAAAGGAGCCGCCTAGAGGCACATAAAGGAGCCGCCTAGAGGCACATAAAGGAGCCGCCTAGATGCACATAAAGAGCCGCCTTGAGGCACATAAAGGAGCCGCCTAGAGGTACCTAAAGGGGCCGCCCAGAGGCACATAAACGAGCCGCCTAGAGGTACATAAAGGGGCCGCCTAGAGGCACATAAAGGAGCCGCCTAGAGGTACATAAAGGAGCCGCCTAGAGGCATATAAAGGAGCCGCCTAGAGGCACATAAAGGAGCCACCTAGAGGCACATAAAGGAGCCGCCTAGAGGCACATAAAGGAGCCGCCTAGAGGTACATAAAGGAGCCACCTAGAGGCACATAAAGGAGCCGCCTAGAGGTACATAAAGGAGCCGCCTAGAGGTACATAAAGATGCCGCCTAGAGGTACATAAAAGAGCCGCCTAGAGGTACATAAAGGAGCCGCCTAGAGGTACATAAAGGAGCCGCCTGGAGGTACATAACAGGAGCCGCCTAGAGGTACATAAAGGAGCCGCCTAGAGGCACATAAAGGAGCCGCCTAGAGGTATATAAAGGTGCCACCTAGAGGCACATAAAGGAGCCGCCTAGAGGTACATAAAGGAGCCGCCTAGAGGTACATAAAGGTGCCGCCTAGAGGCACATAAAGGTGCCGCCTAGAGGTACATAAAGGAGCCGCCTTGAGGTACATAAAGGGGCCGCCTAGAGGCACATAAAGGGCCGCCTAGAGATACATAAAGGGCCGCCCAGAGGTACATAAAGGGGCCGCCTAGAGGTACATAAAGATGCCGCCTAGAGGTACATAAAAGAGCCGCCTAGAGGTACATAAAGGAGCCGCCTAGAGGTACATAAAGGAGCCGCCTGGAGGTACATAACAGGAGCCGCCTAGAGGTACATAAAGGAGCCGCCTAGAGGCACATAAAGGAGCCGGCTAGAGGTACATAAAGGGCCGCCTAGAGGCACATAAAAGGCCGCCTAGAGGCACATAAAGGGCCGCCTAGAGGTACATAAAGGTCTGCCTAGAGGCACATAAAGGGCCGCTTAGAGGTACATAAAGGGCCGCTTAGAGGCACATAAAGGGCCGCCTAGAGGCATATAAAGGGCCGCTTAGAGGCACATAAAGGGGCCGCATAGAGGCACATAAAAGGCCGCCTAGAGGTACATAAAGGGCCGCCTAGAGGCACATAAAGGGCCGCCTAGAGGCACATTAAGGGCCGCCTAGAGGAACATAAAGGGCCGCCTAGAGGTACATAAAGGGCCGCCTAGAGGCACATAAAGGGGCCGCATAGAGGCACATAAAAGGCCGCCTAGAGGCACATAATGGGCCGCCTAGAGGTACATAAAGGGCCGCCTAGAGGCACATAATGGAGCCGCCTAGAGACACATAAAGGGCCGCCTAGAGGCACATAAAGAGCCGCCTAGAGGCACATAAAGGAGCCGCCTAGATGCACATAAAGAGCCGCCTTGAGGCACATAAAGGAGCCGCCTAGAGGTACCTAAAGGGGCCGCCTAGAGGTATATAAAGGGGCCGCCCAGAGGCACATAAAGGAGCCGCCTAGAGGTACATAAAGGGGCCGCCTAGAGGCACATAAAGGAGCCGCCTAGAGGTACATAACGGAGCCGCCTAGAGGCATATAAAGGAGCCGCCTAGAGCCACATAAAGGAGCCACCTAGAGGCACATAAAGGAGCCGCCTAGAGGCACATAAAGGAGCCGCCTAGAGGCACATAAAGGAGCCACCTAGAAGCACATAAAGGAGCCGCCTAGAGGTACATAAAGGAGCCGCCTAGATGTACATAAAGGTGCCGCCTAGAGGTACATAAAGGTGCCGCCTAGAGGTTCATAAAAGTGCCACCTAGAGGTACATAAAAGAGCCGCCTAGAGGTACATAAAGGAGCCGCCTAGAGGTACATAAAGGAGCCGCCTAGAGGTACATAAAGGGGCCGCCTAGAGGCACATAAAGGAGCCGCCTAGAGGCACATAAAGGAGCCACCTAGAGGCACATAAAGGAGCCGCCTAGAGGCACATAAAGGAGCCGCCTAGAGGCACATAAAGGAGCCGCCTAGATGCACATAAAGAGCCGCCTTGAGGCACATAAAGGAGCCGCCTAGAGGTACCTAAAGGGGCCGCCCAGAGGCACATAAAGGAGCCGCCTAGAGGTACATAAAGGGGCCGCCTAGAGGCACATAAAGGAGCCGCCTAGAGGTACATAAAGGAGCCGCCTAGAGGCATATAAAGGAGCCGCCTAGAGGCACATAAAGGAGCCACCTAGAGGCACATAAAGGAGCCGCCTAGAGGCACATAAAGGAGCCGCCTAGAGGTACATAAAGGAGCCACCTAGAGGCACATAAAGGAGCCGCCTAGAGGTACATAAAGGAGCCGCCTAGAGGTACATAAAGATGCCGCCTAGAGGTACATAAAAGAGCCGCCTAGAGGTACATAAAGGAGCCGCCTAGAGGTACATAAAGGAGCCGCCTGGAGGTACATAACAGGAGCCGCCTAGAGGTACATAAAGGAGCCGCCTAGAGGCACATAAAGGAGCCGCCTAGAGGTATATAAAGGTGCCACCTAGAGGCACATAAAGGAGCCGCCTAGAGGTACATAAAGGAGCCGCCTAGAGGTACATAAAGGTGCCGCCTAGAGGCACATAAAGGTGCCGCCTAGAGGTACATAAAGGAGCCGCCTTGAGGTACATAAAGGGGCCGCCTAGAGGCACATAAAGGGCCGCCTAGAGATACATAAAGGGCCGCCCAGAGGTACATAAAGGGGCCGCCTAGAGGTACATAAAGGGGCCGCCTAGAGGTTCATAAAAGAGCCGCCTACAGGCACAAAAAAGAGCTGCCTATAGGTACATAAAGGGCCGCCTAGAGGCACATAAAAGGCCACCTAGAGGCACATAAAGGGCCGCCTAGAGGTACATAAAGGTCTGCCTAGAGGCACATAAAGGGCCGCTTAGAGGTACATAAAGGGCCGCTTAGAGGCACATAAAGGGCCGCCTAGAGGCATATAAAGGGCCGCTTAGAGGCACATAAAGGGGCCGCATAGAGGCACATAAAAGGCCGCCTAGAGGTACATAAAGGGCCGCCTAGAGGCACATAAAGGGCCGCCTAGAGGCACATTAAGGGCCGCCTAGAGGAACATAAAGGGCCGCCTAGAGGTACATAAAGGGCCGCCTAGAGGCACATAAAGGGGCCGCATAGAGGCACATAAAAGGCCGCCTAGAGGCACATAATGGGCCGCCTAGAGGTACATAAAGGGCCGCCTAGAGGCACATAATGGAGCCGCCTAGAGACACTTAAAGGGCCGCCTAGAGGCACATAAAGAGCCGCCTAGAGGCACATAAAGGAGCCGCCTAGATGCACATAAAGAGCCGCCTTGAGGCACATAAAGGAGCCGCCTAGAGGTACCTAAAGGGGCCGCCTAGAGGTATATAAAGGGGCCGCCCAGAGGCACATAAAGGAGCCGCCTAGAGGTACATAAAGGGGCCGCCTAGAGGCACATAAAGGAGCCGCCTAGAGGTACATAACGGAGCCGCCTAGAGGCATATAAAGGAGCCGCCTAGAGCCACATAAAGGAGCCACCTAGAGGCACATAAAGGAGCCGCCTAGAGGCACATAAAGGAGCCGCCTAGAGGCACATAAAGGAGCCACCTAGAAGCACATAAAGGAGCCGCCTAGAGGTACATAAAGGAGCCGCCTAGATGTACATAAAGGTGCCGCCTAGAGGTACATAAAGGTGCCGCCTAGAGGTTCATAAAAGTGCCACCTAGAGGTACATAAAAGAGCCGCCTAGAGGTACATAAAGGAGCCGCCTAGAGGTACATAAAGGAGCCGCCTAGAGGTACATAAAGGGGCCGCCTAGAGGCACATAAAGGGGCCGCCTAGAGGCACATAAAGGGGCCGCCTAGAGGCACATAAAGGGCCGCCTAGAGGCACATAAAGGAGCCGCCTAGAGGCGCATAAAGGGCTGCCTAGAGGCTCATAAAAGGCCGCCAAGAGGCACATAAAGGGCCGCCTAGAGGCACATAAAACGGCCACCTAGATGCAAATAAAATGGCCGCCTAGAGGCTCCTAGAATAGCCCCTAAAAGCCCATAAACGGGCCGCCTAGAGGCATATAAAGGGGCCGCCTAAAGGCACATAAAAGGGACGGCTAGAGGCACATTTACAGTCTCCGTGGTGTAGTGGTAAGACACTCGCCTGGCGTTCCGCGAGCGCTATGTCATGGGTTCGTATCCTGGCCGGGGAGGATTTACTGGGCGCTAATCCTTAACTGTAGCCTCTGTTTAACGCAACAGTAAAATGTGTACTTGGTTGTAACAACGATTCTTCGCGGCGGGGATCGTATTCCAGGGACCTGCCCGAAACGCTACGCGTACTAGTGGCTCTACAAGAATGTAACAACTCTTGTATATATCTCAAAAAAAAAACATTAAAGGGCCCCATAGGGTCACATAAGGGGCCGCCTCGAGGTACATAAAGGGGCCGCCTAGAGGTACATAAAGGGGCCGCCTAGAGGTACATAAAGGGGCCGCCTAGAGGTACATAAAGGGGCCGCCTAGAGGTACATAAAGGGGCCGCCTAGAGGTACATAAAGGGGCTGCCTAGAGGTACATAAAGGGGCCGGTTAGAGGTACATAAAGGAGCCGCCTAGAGGTACATTAAGGGGCCGGTTAGATTTACATAAATGAGCCGCCTAGAGGTACATTAAGGGGCCGCCTAGTGGTACATAAAGGGGCCGCCTAGAGGTACATAAAGAGGCCGCCTAGAGGTACATAAAGGGGGCGCCTAGTGGTACATAAAGGGACCGCCTAGAGGTACATAAAGGGGCCGCTTAGAGGTACATAAAGGGGCCGCCTAGAGGTACATAAAGGGTCCGCCTAGAGGTACATAAAGGGGCCGCCTAGAGGTCCATAAAGGGGCCGCCTAGAGGTACATAAAAGGACCGCCTAGAGGCACATAAAGGGACCGCCTAGAGGCACATAAAGGGGCCGCCTAGAGGCATATAAAGGGGCCGCCAAGAGGTACATAAAGGGCCGCCTAGAGGTACATAAATGGGCCGCTTAGAGGCACATAAAGGAGCCGCCTAGAGGCACATAAATGGGCCGCCTAGAGGCACATAAAGGAGCCGCCTAGAGGCACATAAAAAGGCCGCCTAGAGGCACATAAAGGGGCCGCCAAGAGGCACATAAAGGGCTGCCTAGAGATACATAAAGGGCCGCCCAGAGGTACATAAAGGAGCCGCCTAGAGGCACATAAAGGGGCCGCCAAGAGGCACATAAAGGGCCGCCTAGAGGCACATAAATGAGCCGCCTAGAGGCACATAAAGGGGCCGCCTAGAGGCACATAAAGGGGCAGCCTAGAGGCACATAAAGGGGCCGCCAAGAGGTACATAAAGGGCCGCCTAGAGGCACATAAATGGGCCGCCTAGAGGCACATAAATTGCCGCCTAGAGGCACATAAATTGCCGCTTAGAGGCACATAAAGGAGCCGCCTAGAGGCGCATAAAAGAGCCGCCTAGAGACACATAAATTGCCGCCTAGAGGCACATAAATGGAGCCGCCTAGAGACACGTAAATTGCCGCCTAGAGGCACATAAATTGCCGCTTAGAGGCACATAAAGGAGCCGCCTAGAGGCGCATAAAAGAGCCGCCTAGAGGCGCATAAAGAAGCCGCCAAGAGGCACATAAGAGAGCCGCCTAGAGGCAAATAAAGGATCCGCCTAGAGGCACATAAAGGGGCCGCCTAGATGCACATAAAGAGCCGCCTAGAGGCACATAAAGGAGCCGCCTAGAGGCACATAAAGGAGCCGCCTAGATGCACATAAAGAGCCGCCTAGAGGCACATAAAGGAGCCGCCTAGAGGTACCTAAAGGGGCCGCGTAGAGGTACATAAAGGGGCCGCCCAGAGGCACATAAAGGAGCCGCCTAGAGGTACATAAAGGGGCCGCCTAGAGGCACATAAAGGAGCCGCCTAGAGGTACATAAAGGAGCCGCCTAGAGGCATATAAAGGAGCCGCCTAGAGGCACATAAAGGAGCCACCTAGAGGCACATAAAGGAGCCGCCTAGAGGCACATAAAGGAGCCGCCTAGAGGTACATAAAGGAGCCACCTAGAGGCACATAAAGGAGCCGCCTAGAGGTACATAAAGGAGCCGCCTAGAGGTACATAAAGGTGCCGCCTAGAGGCATATAAAGGAGCCGCCTAGAGGCACATAAAGGAGCCACCTAGAGGCACATAAAGGAGCCGCCTAGAGGCACATAAAGGAGCCGACTAGAGGCACATAAAGGAGCCGCCTATATGCACATAAAGAGCCGCCTTGAGGCACATAAAGGAGCCGCCTAGAGGTACCTAAAGGGGCCGCCTAGAGGTATATAAAGGGGCCGCCCAGAGGCACATAAAGGAGCCGCCTAGAGGTACATAAAGGGGCCGCCTAGAGGCACATAAAGGAGCCGCCTAGAGGTACATAACGGAGCCGCCTAGAGGCATATAAAGGAGCCGCCTAGAGCCACATAAAGGAGCCACCTAGAGGCACATAAAGGAGCCGCCTAGAGGCACATAAAGGAGCCGCCTAGAAGCACATAAAGGAGCCGCCTAGAGGCACATAAAGGAGCCGCCTAGAGGTACATAAAGGAGCCGCCTAGATGTACATAAAGGTGCCGCCTAGAGGTACATAAAGGTGCCGCCTAGAGGTTCATAAAAGTGCCACCTAGAGGTACATAAAAGAGCCGCCTAGAGGTACATAAAGGAGCCGCCTAGAGGTACATAACAGGAGCCGCCTAGAGGTACATAAAGGAGCCGCCTTGAGGCACATAAAGGAGCCGCCTAGAGGTACATAAAGGTGCCACCTAGAGGCACATAAAGGAGCCGCCTAGAGGTACATAAAGGAGCCGCCTAGAGGTACATAAAGGTGCCGCCTAGAGGCACATAAAGGTGCCGCCTAGAGGTACATAAAGGAGCCGCCTAGAGGTACATAAAGGGGCCGCCTAGAGGCACATAAAGGGGCCGCCTAGAGGCACATAAAGCGCCGCCTAGAGGCACATAAAGGAACCGCCTAGAGGCGCATAAAGGGCTGCCTAGAGGCTCATAAAGGGCCGCCTAGAGGCACATAAAGGGCCGCCTAGAGGTACATAAAGGGGCCGCCTAGAGGTACATAAAGGGGCCGGTTAGAGGTACATAAAGGAGCCGCCTAGAGGTACATTAAGGGGCCGGTTAGAGGTACATAAATGAGCCGCCTAGAGGTACATTAAGGGGCCGCCTAGTGGTACATAAAGGGGCCGCCTAGAGGTACATAAAGGGGCCGCCTAGAGGTACATAAAGAGGCCGCCTAGTGGTACATAAAGGGGCCGCCTAGAGGTACATAAAGGGGCCGCTTAGAGGTACATAAAGGGGCCGCCTAGAGGTACATAAAGGAGCCGCCTAGAGGTACATAAAGGGGCCGCCTAGAGGTACATAAAGGGGCCGCCTAGAGGTACCTAAAGGGACCGCCTAGAGGCACATAAAGGGACCGCCTAGAGGCACATAAAGGGGCCGCCTAGAGGTTCATAAAGGGGCCGCCTAGAGGTTCATAAAGGAGCCGCCTAGAGGCACATAAAAGAGCTGCCTATAGGTACATAAAGGGCCGCCTAGAGGCACATAAAGGGCCGCCTAGAGGCACATAAAGGGCCGCCTAGAGGCACATAAAGGGCAGCCTAGAGGCACATAAAAGGCCACCTAGAGGCACATAAAGGGCCGCCTAGAGGTACATAAAGGGCTGCCTAGAGGCACATAAAGGGCCGCCTAGAGGTACATAAAGGGCCGCCTAGAGGCACATAAAGGGCCGCCTAGAGGCACATAAAAGGCCGCTTAGAGGCACATAAAGGGCCGCCTAGAGGCACATTAAGGGCCGCCTAGAGGAAAATAAAGGGCAGCCTAGAGGTACATAACGGGCCGCCTAGAGGCACATAAAGGGGCCGCCTAGAGGCACATAAAAGGCCACCTAGAGGCACATAATGGGCCGCCTAGAGGCACATAAAGGGCCGCCTAGAGGCACATAAAAGGCCGCTTAGAGGCACATAAAGGGCCGCCTAGAGGCACATTAAGGGCCGCCTAGAGGAAAATAAAGGGCAGCCTAGAGGTACATAACGGGCCGCCTAGAGGCACATAAAGGGGCCGCCTAGAGGCACATAAAAGGCCACCTAGAGGCACATAATGGGCCGCCTAGAGGTACATAAAGGGCCGCCTAGAGGCACATAAATTGCCGCTTAGAGGCACATAAAGGGGCCGCCTAGAGGCGCATAAAGAAGCCGCCAAGAGGCACATAAAAGAGCCGCCTAGAGGCACATAAAGGAGCCGCCTAGAGGCACATAAAGGAGCCGCCTAGAGGCACATAAAGGAGCCGCCTAGATGCACATAAAGAGCCGCCTAGAGGCACATGAAGGAGCCGCCTAGAGGTACCTAAAGGGGCCGCCTAGAGGTACATAAAGGGGCCGCCCAGAGGCACATAAAGGAGCCGCCTAGAGGTACATAAAGGGGACGCCAAGAGGCACATAAATGGCCACCTAGAGGCACATAAAGGGTCGCCTAGAGGCACATAAAGAGGCCGCCTAGAGGCACATAAAGGGGCCGCCTAGAAGCACATAAAGGGCCACCTAGAAGCACATAAAGGGCCGCCAAGTTTCACATAAAGGGCAACCTAGAGATACGTAAATGGCCACCAAGATGCACATAAAGGTCAACCTAGAGGCATATAAAGGAGCCGCCTAGAGGCACATAAAGGAGCCACCTAGAGGCACATAAAGGAGCCGCCTAGAGGCACATAAAGGAGCCGCCTAGAGGTACATAAAGGAGCCACCTAGAGGTACATAAAGGTACCGCCTAGAGGTACATAAAGGTGCCGCCTAGAGGTACATAAAAGTGCCACCTAGAGGTACATAAAAGAGCCGCCTATAGGTACATAAAGGTGCCGCCTAGAGGCACATAAAGGTGCCGCCTAGAGGTACATAAAGGAGCCGCCTAGAGGTACATAAAGGGGCCGCCTAGAGGCACATAAAGGGCCGCCTAGAGATACATAAAGGGCCGCCCAGAGGTACATAAAGGGGCCGCCTAGAGGCACATAAAGGGGCCGCCTAGAGGTACATAAAGGGGCCGCCTAGAGGTTCATAAAGGAGCCGCCTAGAGGTACATAAAGGGGCCGCCTAGAGGCACATAAAGGGCCGCCTAGAGATACATAAAGGGCCGCCCAGAGGTACAAAAAGGGGCCGCCTAGAGGCACATAAAGGTGCCCGTCTAGAGGCACATAAAGGGCCGCCTAGAGGCACATAAAGGAGCCGCCTAGAGGCGCATAAAGGGCTGCCTTTAGGCTCATAAAGGGCCGCCTAGAGGCACATAAAGGGCCTCCTAGAGGCACATAAAACGGCCACCTAGATGCAAATAAAATGGCCGCCTAGAGGCTCCTACAATAGCCCCCAAAAAGCCCATAAACGGGCCGCCTAGAGGCATATAAAGGGGCCGCCTAAAGGCACATAAAAGGGACGCGTAGAGGCACATTTTCAGTCTCCGTGGTATAGTGGTAAGACACTCGCCTGGCGTTCCGCGAGCGCTATGTCATGGGTTCGTATCCTGGCCGGGGAGGATTTACTGGGCGCAAATCCTTAACTGTAGCCTCTGTTTAACGTAACAGTAAAATGTGTACTTGGTTGTAACAACGATTCTTCGCGGCGGGGATCGTATTCCAGGGACCTGCCCGAAACGCTACGCGTACTAGTGGCTCTACAAGAA
The DNA here is from genome assembly GCF_020424385.1 of Procambarus clarkii. Taxonomy (NCBI): domain Eukaryota; kingdom Metazoa; phylum Arthropoda; class Malacostraca; order Decapoda; family Cambaridae; genus Procambarus; species Procambarus clarkii. Next base: position 92,493 of record NW_025561137.1, on the reverse strand, counting down.
TGTAACAACTCTTGTATATATCTCAAAAAAAAAAAACATTAAGGGGCCCCATAGGGTCACATAAGGGGCCGCCTCGAGGTACATAAAGGGGCCGCCAGGAGGTACATAAAGCGGCCTCCTAGAGGTACATAAAGGGGCCGCCTAGAGGTACATAAAGGGGCCGCCAAGAGGTACATAAAGGGGCCGCCTAGAGGTACATAAAGGGGCCGCCTAGAAGCACATAAAGGGGCCGCTTATAGGTACATAAAGGGGCCGCCTAGAGGTACATAAAGGGGCCGCCTAGAGGTACATAAAGGGGCCGCCTAGAGGCACATAAAGGGGCCGCCTAGAGGCACATAAAGGGGCCGCTTAGAGGTACATAAAGGGGCCGCCTAGAGGTACATAAAGGGGCCGCCTAGAGGTACATTAAGGGGCCGCCTAGAGGTACATAAAGGGCCGCCTAGAGGCACATAAATGGGCCGCCTAGAGGTACATAAAGGGCCGCCTAGAGGCACATAAATGGGCCGCTTAGAGGCACATAAAGGAGCCGCCTAGAGGCACATAAATGCGCCGCCTAGAGGCACATAAAGGAGCCGCCTAGAGGCACATAAAGGGGCCGCCTAGAGGCACATAAAGGGGCCGCCTAGAGGCACATAAAGGGCCGCCTAGAGGCACATAAAGGGCCGCCTAGAGGCACATAAAGGGCCGCCTAGAGGCATATAAATGGGCCGCTTAGAGGCACATAAAGGAGCCGCCTAGAGGCACATAAAGGGGCCGCCTAGAGGTACATAAAAGGCCGCCCAGAGGTACATAAAGGAGCCGCCTAGAGGCACATAAAGGGGCCGCCAAGAGGCACATAAAGGGGCCGCCTAGAGGCACATAAAGGGCCGCCTAGAGGCACATAAAGGGGCCGCCAAGAGGCACATAAAGGAGCCGCCTAGAGGCACATAAAGGAGCCGCCTAGAGGCACATAAAGGGCCGCCTAGAGGCATATAAATGGGCCGCTTAGAGGCACATAAAGGAGCCGCCTAGAGGCACATAAATGGGCCGCCTAGAGGTACATAAAGGGCCGCCTAGAGGCACATAAATTGCCGCTTAGAGGCACATAAAGGAGCCGCCTAGAGGCGCATAAAGAAGCCGCCAAGAGGCACATAAAAGAGCCGCCTAGAGGCACATAAAGGAGCCGCCTAGAGGCACATAAATGGGCCGCCTAGAGGTACATAAAGGGCCGCCTAGAGGCACATAAATTGCCGCTTAGAGGCACATAAAGGAGGCGCCTAGAGGCGCATAAAGAAGCCGCCAAGAGGCACATAAAAGAGCCGCCTAGAGGCACATAAATGGGCCGCCTAGAGGCACATAAAAGAGCCGCCTAGAGGCACATAAAGGGCCGCCTAGAGGTACATAAAGAGGCCGCCTAGAGGTACATAAAGGGGCCGCCCAGAGGCACATAAAGGAGCCGCCTAGAGGTACCTAAAGAGGCCGCCTAGAGGTACATAAAGGGGCCGCCCAGAAGCACATAAAGGAGCCGCCTAGAGGCACATAAAGGAGCCGCCTAGAGGCACATAAAGGAGCCACCTAGATTCACATAAAGAGCCGCCTAGAGGCACATAAAGGAGCCGCCTAGAGGTACCTAAAGAGGCCGCCTAGAGGTACATAAAGGGGCCGCCCAGAGGCACATAAAGGAGCCGCCTAGAGGTACATAAAGGGGCCGCCTAGAGGCACATAAAGGAGCCGCCTAGAGGTACATAAAGGAGCCGCCTAGAGGCATATAAAGGAGCCGCCTAGAGGTACATAAAGGAGCCGCCTAGAGGCACATAAAGGAGCCACCTAGAGGCACATAAAGGAGCCGCCTAGAGGCACATAAAAGAGACGCCTAGAGGTACATAAAGGAGCCACCTAGAGGCACATAAAGGAGCCGCCTAGAGGTACATAAAGGAGCCGCCTAGAGGTACATAAAGGTGCCGCCTAGAGGTACATAAAGGTGCCGCCTAGAGGTACATAAAAGTGCCACCTAGAGGTACATAAAAGAGCCGCCAAGAGGTACATAAAGGAGCCGCCTAGAGATACATAAAGGAGCCGCCTAGAGGTACATAACAGGAGCCGCCTAGAGGTACATAAAGGTGCCACCTAGAGGCACATAAAGGAGCCGCCTAGAGGAACATAAAGGAGCCGCCTAGAGGTATATAAAGGTGCCGCCTAGAGGCACATAAAGGTGCCGCCTGGAGGTACATAAAGGACCGCCTAGAGGTACATAAAGAGCCGCCTAGAGGTACATAAAGGGCCGCCTAGAGGTACATAAAGAGCCGCCTAGATGTACATAAAGGGGCCGCCTAAAGGTGCATAAAGGGGCCGCCTAGAGGCACATAAAGATGCCGCCTACAGGCATATAAAGGGGCCACCTAGAGGTACATAAAGGGCCTCCTAGAGGCGTATATGGGGGCTACCTAGCAGAAAATAGGTACTTGGGAGTTAGACAACTGTTGCTGGCTGCTGCCTGGGTGTGTGTGTGTGGGGGGGGGGAGGTAGTTAGGTAGTAACAGTTGAGTGATTGACAGTTGAGAGGCGGGCGGAAAGAGCAGAGCTCAACCCCCACAAGCACAACTAGGTCAATACAGAGAAAGAGGAAGACACATAAGTAAACACGCAGAGAGAGAGACAGACACAGATACTGATCTGGGGTATCTCACATAGTACTATATAACAACATAAGAATAACATGAACTGCATAGCACCCATTCTTCCTTACCACACCGCTCCCATTTATATTCTCCCAAACTCATTCACGTTTGTCTAACCTACGCTTGAAACAATCCGCCGATCCCACACCTATTGTCTTACCTGATAATTTGTACATAAATCAACAGCCGTTTCCATACGAACATTGACACAGGTCTTTCATGAATATAATCTTGTCCAATTTATATCCAATGTTACCTTAATTTTTTGTATTTAAAACCTTATTTATATCCCATCTATCTATTTATATATTTCAATAATCTCACCCCTTATTCGTCGACTTTATAGACAATGTGAATTTAGTTTTTCTTAATCTCTCTTCATAAAGGAGGTTTCTAATTCCTGTTATTGATTGCTATTATTCTCTGAACAAGAACAAGTGAACTTATGTTCATTATGTAATACAGAGACCAACAATGAACAGTATAATCCAACTGGGGCTCAACAAGGGCAGGAGCAAGGTGAACAATTCTATTAGATATATTGGTGCTACAACATCTAGAAATATATCCCAGAATACTCTTACCTTTATTCAATATATTTATGTACTAAACTGAAACTTCCAGTCTTTCAAGTAACTTGAATAACCTGTCTTCCTTCTGAACTAGCAACAGTCTTCCTTCTGAACTAGCAACAGTCTTCCTTCTGAACTAGCAACAGTCTTCCTTCTGAACTAGCAACAGTCTTCCTTCTGAACTAGCAACAGTCTTCCTTGTGAACTAGCAACAGTCTTCCTTCTGAACTAGCAACAGTCTTCCTTGTGAACTAGCACCAGTCTTCCTTCTGAACTAGCAACAGTCTTCCTTCTGAACTAGCAACAGTCTTCCTTCTGAACTAGCAACAGTCTTCCTTCTGAACTAGCACCAGTCTTCCTTCTGAACTAGCAACAGTCTTCCTTCTGAACTAGCAACAGTGTTCCTTCTGAACTAGCACCAGTCTTCCTTCTGAACTAGCAACAGTCTTCCTTCTGAACTAGCAACAGTCTTCCTTCTGAACTAGCAACAGTCTTCCTTCTGAACTAGCACCAGTCTTCCTTCTGAACTAGCAACAGTCTTCCTTCTGAACTAGCAACAGTCTTCCTTCTGAACTAGCAACAGTCTTCCTTCTGAACTAGCAACAGTGTTCCTTCTGAACTAGCACCAGTCTTCCTTCTGAACTAGCAACAGTCTTCCTTCTGAACTAGCAACAGTCTTCCTTCTGAACTAGCACCAGTCTTCCTTCTGAACTAGCAACAGTCTTCCTTCTGAACTAGCAACAGTCTTCCTTCTGAACTAGCACCAGTCTTCCTTCTGAACTAGCAACAGTCTTCCTTCTGAACTAGCAACAGTCTTCCTTCTGAACTAGCAACAGTCTTCCTTCTGAACTAGCAACAGTCTTCCTTCTGAACTAGCAACAGTCTTCCTTCTGAACTAGCAACAGTCTTCCTTCTGAACTAGCACCAGTCTTTCTTCTGAACTAGCAACAGTCTTCCTTCTGAACTAGCAACAGTCTTCCTCCTGAACTAGCAACAGTCTTCCTTCTGAACTAGCAACAGTCTTCCTTCTAAACTATCAACAGTCTTCCTTCTGAACTAGCAACAGTCTTCCTTCTGAACTAGCAACAGTGTTCCTTCTGAACTAGCAACAGTCTTCCTTCTGAACTAGCAACAGTCTTCCTTCTGAACTAGCAACAGTGTTCCTTCTGAACTAGCAACAGTGTTCCTTCTGAACTAGCAACAGTCTTCCTTCTGAACCAGCAACAGTGTTCCTTCTGAACTAGCAACAGTGTTCCTTGTGAACCAGCAAGAGTGTTCCTTGTGAACCAGCAACAGTGTTCCTTGTGAACCAGCAACAGTGTTCCTTGTGAACCAGCAACAGTGTTCCTTGTGAACCAGCAACAGTGTTCCTTGTGAACCAACAACAGTGTTCCTTGTGAACCAGCAACAGTGTTCCTTGTGAACCAGCAACAGTGTTCCTTGTGAACCAGCAACAGTGTTCCTTGTGAACCAGCAACAGTGTTCCTTGTGAACCAACAACAGTGTTCCTTGTGAACCAGCAACAGTGTTCCTTGTGAACCACCAACAGTGTTCCTTGTGAACCAGCAACAGTGTTCCTTGTGAACCAGCAACAGTGTTCCTTGTGAACCAGCAACAGTGTTCCTTGTGAACCAGCAACAGTGTTCCTTGTGAACCAACAACAGTGTTCCTTGTGAACCAGCAACAGTGTTCCTTGTGAACCAGCAACAGTGTTCCTTGTGAACCAGCAACAGTGTTCCTTGTGAACCAGCAACAGTGTTCCTTGTGAACCAGCAACAGTGTTCCTTGTGAACCAACAACAGTGTTCCTTGTGAACCAGCAACAGTGTTCCTTGTGAACCAGCAACAGTGTTCCTTGTGAACCAGCAACAGTGTTCCTTGTGAACCAGCAACAGTGTTCCTTGTGAACCAGCAACAGTGTTCCTTGTGAACCAGCAACAGTGTTCCTTGTGAACCAGCGACAGTGTTCCTTGTGAACCAGCAACAGTGTTCCTTGTGAACCAGCAACAGTGTTCCTTGTGAACCAGCAACAGTGTTCCTTGTGAACCAGCAACAGTGTTCCTTGTGAACCAGCAACAGTGTTCCTTGTGAACCAACAACAGTGTTCCTTGTGAACCAGCAACACAGTTCAGGAGAGAACAGCCCGCCACAGTCACACAGTCAGCCCCACAACATTAGGGTTCCGGCCTCCGGACATGTATGTCCCAGACCCAGAAGATCCCTTCGTAGCAGAAAACACCAGTAGGGACTACGAGATCCACGAACCACCACACAGAACCAGAAGATTCACTCTCCAACAAAAAGTGATCAGACACATCCATGATGAGGCCTTCCCAAGCCCTCAGATACTAAGCGGTCTGCCAGACCACCCAGATGAGTGGCCCATCCCGGACCCGATCTACACCAAATGAAGAAAAAAAAAAAAAAAAAAAAAAAAAAAAAAAACACCTACAAAAAAATATAAAACCAAAAACCATTTGTGGTGGCGTCAGAAGTGTAACTCCCCTGATGTTGCTAAGACTAGCCTCCTTCAGCCAACTCCATCGGCTCTAGTGCTTTAGGACACCAACAAGGTCACAAACACTAGCCCCCCCAGCCAATGTACTGACAACCCAACATAACACATACGCAAACAAACAACACATACAAAAATGTCAACCCATGGTGGACAGGCCACCGAACTTTCAAACCTCCTCTCTCTCTACACCCGCATCCTCTTCCTGAATTTCATCTCCCCATCCCTCTACCTCCCCCATCCTTTCCATTCCCTATGGACATCAATCCGAATCCGAATCCGGAGAAGGGAGAGAGTTGGAGATAGAGGAAGAGAGGGGGAGAGAAAGAGAGAGAGAGAGAGACGGGGAGAGAGAGAGAGAGTGAGACGGGGAGAGAGAGAGAGAGAGAGACGGGGAGAGAGAGAGAGAGAGAGAGAGAGAGAGAGAGAGAGAGAGAGAGAGAGAGAGAGAGAGAGAGAGAGAGAGAGAGAGAGAGAGAGAGAGAGAGAGAGAGAGAGAGAGAGAGAGAGAGAGAGAGAGAGAGAGAGAGAGAGAGAGAGAGAGAGAGAGAGAGAGAGAGAGAGAGAGAGAGAGAGAGAGAGAGAGAGAGAGAGAGAGAGAGAGAGAGAGAGAGAGAGAGAGAGAGAGAGAGAGAGAGAGAGAGAGAGAGAGAGAGAGAGAGAGAGAGAGAGAGAGAGAGAGAGAGAGAGAGAGAGAGAGAGAGAGAGAGAGAGAGAGAGAGAGAGAGAGAGAGAGAGAGAGAGAGAGAGAGAGAGAGAGAGAGAGAGACCCGGGCTCCACCGGGTGTCCCTAGTAGTAAATTATAAAACAATTTCGACTAAATTGCTGCCAATAACAGAAACAATGACGATGTATGTGAGTCACTTAACAATATTTTCCTCTATAACTTCACTACAACACTGTCCACACACCTGCCAGTCCACCATATAGCAGGGAAAGTTACACTTAACACAACAACCTGGTAGTTCACTACACAGTGGCCAGCTTCAGGTTCCACAACACAACAACCTGGTAGTTCACTACACAGTGACCAGCTTCAGGTTCCTCAACACAACACAACAACCTGGTAGTTCACTACACAGTGGCCAGCTTCAGGTTCCTCAACACAACAACCTGGTAGTTCACTACACAGTGGCCAGCTTCAGGTTCCTCAACACAACAACCTGGTAGTTCACTACACAGTGGCCAGCTTCAGGTTCCTCAACACAACAACCTGGTAGTTCACTACACAGTGGCCAGCTTCAGGTTCCACAACACAACAACCTGGTAGTTCACTACACAGTGGCCAGCTTCAGGTTCCACAACACAACAACCTGGTAGTTCACTACACAGTGGCCAGCTTCAGGTTCCACAACACAACAACCTGGTAGTTCACTACACAGTGACCAGCTTCAGGTTCCTCAACACAACAACCTGGTAGTTCACTACACAGTGGCCAGCTTCAGGTTCCACAACACAACAACCTGGTAGTTCACTACACAGTGACCAGCTTCAGGTTCCTCAACACAACAACCTGGTAGTTCACTACACAGTGGCCAGCTTCAGGTTCCACAACACAACAACCTGGTAGTTCACTACACAGTGACCAGCTTCAGGTTCCTCAACACAACAACCTGGTAGTTCACTACACAGTGGCCAGCTTCAGGTTCCACAACACAACAACCTGGTAGTTCACTACACAGTGGCCAGCTTCAGGTTCCTCAACACAACACAACAACCTGGTAGTTCACTACACAGTGACCAGCTTCAGGTTCCTCAACACAACAACCTGGTAGTTCACTACACAGTGGCCAGCTTCAGGTTCCTCAACACAACACAACAACCTGGTAGTTCACTACACAGTGGCCAGCTTCAGGTTCCTCAACACAACAACCTGGTAGTTCACTACACAGTGGCCAGCTTCAGGTTCCTCAACACAACAACCTGGTAGTTCACTACACAGTGGCCAGCTTCAGGTTCCTCAACACAACAACCTGGTAGTTCACTACACAGTGGCCAGCTTCAGGTTCCTCAACACAACAACCTGGTAGTTCACTACACAGTGACCAGCTTCAGGTTCCACAACACAACAACCTGGTAGTTCACTACACAGTGGCCAGCTTCAGGTTCCTCAACACAACAACCTGGTAGTTCACTACACAGTGGCCAGCTTCAGGTTCCTCAACACAACACAACAACCTGGTAGTTCACTACACAGTGACCAGCTTCAGGTTCCACAACACAACACAACAACCTGGTAGTTCACTACACAGTGGCCAGCTTCAGGTTCCTCAACACAACACAACAACCTGGTAGTTCACTACACAGTGGCCAGCTTCAGGTTCCTCAACACAACAACCTGGTAGTTCACTACACAGTGGCCAGCTTCAGGTTCCACAACACAACAACCTGGTAGTTCACTACACAGTGGCCAGCTTCAGGTTCCTCAACACAACAACCTGGTAGTTCACTACACAGTGGCCAGCTTCAGGTTCCACAACACAACACAACAACCTGGTAGTTCACTACACAGTGGCCAGCTTCAGGTTCCTCAACACAACAACCTGGTAGTTCACTACACAGTGGCCAGCTTCAGGTTCCTCAACACAACAACCTGGTAGTTCACTACACAGTGGCCAGCTTCAGGTTCCTCAACACAACAACCTGGTAGTTCACTACACAGTGGCCAGCTTCAGGTTCCTCAACACAACAACCTGGTAGTTCACTACACAGTGACCAGCTTCAGGTTCCTCAACACAACAACCTGGTAGTTCACTACACAGTGGCCAGCTTCAGGTTCCTCAACACAACACAACAACCTGGTAGTTCACTACACAGTGGCCAGCTTCAGGTTCCTCAACACAACAACCTGGTAGTTCACTACACAGTGGCCAGCTTCAGGTTCCTCAACACAACAACCTGGTAGTTCACTACACAGTGGCCAGCTTCAGGTTCCTCAACACAACACAACAACCTGGTAGTTCACTACACAGTGGCCAGCTTCAGGTTCCACAACACAACAACCTGGTAGTTCACTACACAGTGGCCAGCTTCAGGTTCCACAACACAACACAACAACCTGGTAGTTCACTACACAGTGGCCAGCTTCAGGTTCCTCAACACAACAACCTGGTAGTTCACTACACAGTGGCCAGCTTCAGGTTCCTCAACACAACAACCTGGTAGTTCACTACACAGTGGCCAGCTTCAGGTTCCACAACACAACAACCTGGTAGTTCACTACACAGTGGCCAGCTTCAGGTTCCTCAACACAACAACCTGGTAGTTCACTACACAGTGGCCAGCTTCAGGTTCCTCAACACAACAACCTGGTAGTTCACTACACAGTGGCCAGCTTCAGGTTCCACAACACAACAACCTGGTAGTTCACTACACAGTGGCCAGCTTCAGGTTCCTCAACACAACAACCTGGTAGTTCACTACACAGTGGCCAGCTTCAGGTTCCTCAACACAACAACCTGGTAGTTCACTACACAGTGACCAGCTTCAGGTTCCTCAACACAACAACCTGGTAGTTCACTACACAGTGGCCAGCTTCAGGTTCCTCAACACAACAACCTGGTAGTTCACTACACAGTGGCCAGCTTCAGGTTCCTCAACACAACAACCTGGTAGTTCACTACACAGTGGCCAGCTTCAGGTTCCTCAACACAACAACCTGGTAGTTCACTACACAGTGGCCAGCTTCAGGTTCCTCAACACAACAACCTGGTAGTTCACTACACAGTGGCCAGCTTCAGGTTCCTCAACACAACAACCTGGTAGTTCACTACACAGTGGCCAGCTTCAGGTTCCTCAACACAACAACCTGGTAGTTCACTACACAGTGGCCAGCTTCAGGTTCCTCAACACAACAACCTGGTAGTTCACTACACAGTGGCCAGCTTCAGGTTCCTCAACACAACAACCTGGTAGTTCACTACACAGTGGCCAGCTTCAGGTTCCTCAACACAACAACCTGGTAGTTCACTACACAGTGGCCAGCTTCAGGTTCCTCAACACAACAACCTGGTAGTTCACTACACAGTGGCCAGCTTCAGGTTCCTCAACACAACAACCTGGTAGTTCACTACACAGTGACCAGCTTCAGGTTCCTCAACACAACAACCTGGTAGTTCACTACACAGTGGCCAGCTTCAGGTTCCTCAACACAACAACCTGGTAGTTCACTACACAGTGGCCAGCTTCAGGTTCCTCAACACAACAACCTGGTAGTTCACTACACAGTGGCCAGCTTCAGGTTCCTCAACACAACAACCTGGTAGTTCACTACACAGTGGCCAGCTTCAGGTTCCTCAACACAACAACCTGGTAGTTCACTACACAGTGGCCAGCTTCAGGTTCCTCAACACAACAACCTGGTAGTTCACTACACAGTGGCCAGCTTCAGGTTCCTCAACACAACAACCTGGTAGTTCACTACACAGTGGCCAGCTTCAGGTTCCTCAACACAACAACCTGGTAGTTCACTACACAGTGGCCAGCTTCAGGTTCCTCAACACAACACAACAACCTGGTAGTTCACTACACAGTGGCCAGCTTCAGGTTCCTCAACACAACAACCTGGTAGTTCACTACACAGTGACCAGCTTCAGGTTCCTCAACACAACAACCTGGTAGTTCACTACACAGTGGCCAGCTTCAGGTTCCTCAACACAACAACCTGGTAGTTCACTACACAGTGGCCAGCTTCAGGTTCCTCAACACAACAACCTGGTAGTTCACTACACAGTGGCCAGCTTCAGGTTCCTCAACACAACAACCTGGTAGTTCACTACACAGTGGCCAGCTTCAGGTTCCTCAACACAACAACCTGGTAGTTCACTACACAGTGGCCAGCTTCAGGTTCCTCAACACAACACAACAACCTGGTAGTTCACTACACAGTGGCCAGCTTCAGGTTCCTCAACACAACAACCTGGTAGTTCACTACACAGTGGCCAGCTTCAGGTTCCTCAACACAACAACCTGGTAGTTCACTACACAGTGGCCAGCTTCAGGTTCCTCAACACAACAACCTGGTAGTTCACTACACAGTGACCAGCTTCAGGTTCCTCAACACAACACAACAACCTGGTAGTTCACTACACAGTGGCCAGCTTCAGGTTCCTCAACACAACAACCTGGTAGTTCACTACACAGTGACCAGCTTCAGGTTCCTCAACACAACACAACAACCTGGTAGTTCACTACACAGTGACCAGCTTCAGGTTCCTCAACACAACAACCTGGTAGTTCACTACACAGTGGTAGCTTCAGGTTCCTCAACACAACAACCTGGTAGTTCACTACACAGTGGCCAGCTTCAGGTTCCTCAACACAACAACCTGGTAGTTCACTACACAGTGGCCAGCTTCAGGTTCCTCAACACAACACAACAACCTGGTAGTTCACTACACAGTGGCCAGCTTCAGGTGGTAGTTCACTACACAGTGACCAGCTTCAGGTTCCTCAACACAACAACCTGGTAGTTCACTACACAGTGGCCAGCTTCAGGTTCCACAAATAAACACAACAACAACTGGTAGTTCACTACACAGTGACCAGCTTCAGGTGCCTCAACACAACAACCTGGTAGTTCACTACACAGTGGCCAGCTTCAGGTTCCACAACACAACACAACAACTGGTAGTTCACTACACAGTGGCCAGCTTCAGGTTCCACAACACAACAACCTGGTAGTTCACTACACAGTGACCAGCTTCAGGTTCCTCAACACAACACCTGGTAGTTCACTACACAGTGGCCAGCTTCAGGTTCCACAACACAACAACCTGGTAGTTCACTACACAGTGGCCAGCTTCAGGTTCCTCAACACAACAACCTGGTAGTTCACTACACAGTGGCCAGCTTCAGGTTCCTCAACACAACAACCTGGTAGTTCACTACACAGTGACCAGCTTCAGGTTCCTCAACACAACAACCTGGTAGTTCACTACACAGTGGCCAGCTTCAGGTTCCTCAACACAACACAACAACCTGGTAGTTCACTACACAGTGACCAGCTTCAGGTTCCTCAACACAACAACCTGGTAGTTCACTACACAGTGGCCAGCTTCAGGTTCCTCAACACAACACAACAACCTGGTAACACTACACAGTGGCTTCAGGTTCCTCACACAACAACCTGGTAGTTCACTACACAGTGGCCAGCTTCAGGTTCCTCAACACAACAACCTGGTAGTTCACTACACAGTGGCCAGCTTCAGGTTCCTCAACACAACAACCTGGTAGTTCACTACACAGTGGCCAGCTTCAGGTTCCTCAACACAACAACCTGGTAGTTCACTACACAGTGGCCAGCTTCAGGTTCCTCAACACAACACAACAACCTGGTAGTTCACTACACAGTGGCCAGCTTCAGGTTCCACAACACAACAACCTGGTAGTTCACTACACAGTGGCCAGCTTCAGGTTCCTCAACACAACACAACAACCTGGTAGTTCACTACACAGTGGCCAGCTTCAGGTTCCTCAACACAACACAACAACCTGGTAGTTCACTACACAGTGACCAGCTTCAGGTTCCTCAACACAACACAACAACCTGGTAGTTCACTACACAGTGACCAGCTTCAGGTTCCTCAACACAACACAACAACCTGGTAGTTCACTACACAGTGGCCAGCTTCAGGTTCCTCAACACAACAACCTGGTAGTTCACTACACAGTGGCCAGCTTCAGGTTCCTCAACACAACACAACAACCTGGTAGTTCACTACACAGTGGCCAGCTTCAGGTTCCACAACACAACAACCTGGTAGTTCACTACACAGTGACCAGCTTCAGGTTCCTCAACACAACAACCTGGTAGTTCACTACACAGTGGCCAGCTTCAGGTTCCTCAACACAACACAACAACCTGGTAGTTCATTACACAGAGACCAGCTTCAGGTTCCTCAACACAACAACCTGGTAGTTCACTACACAGTGGCCAGCTTCAGGTTCCTCAACACAACACAACAACCTGGTAGTTCACTACACAGTGGCCAGCTTCAGGTTCCTCAACACAACAACCTGGTAGTTCACTACACAGTGACCAGCTTCAGGTTCCTCAACACAACAACCTGGTAGTTCACTACACAGTGGCCAGCTTCAGGTTCCTCAACACAACAACCTGGTAGTTCACTACACAGTGGCCAGCTTCAGGTTCCTCAACACAACAACCTGGTAGTTCACTACACAGTGGCCAGCTTCAGGTTCCACAACACAACAACCTGGTAGTTCACTACACAGTGGCCAGCTTCAGGTTCCTCAACACAACACAACAACCTGGTAGTTCACTACACAGTGGCCAGCTTCAGGTTCCTCAACACAACACAACAACCTGGTAGTTCACTACACAGTGGCCAGCTTCAGGTTCCTCAACACAACACAACAACCTGGTAGTTCACTACACAGTGGCCAGCTTCAGGTTCCTCAACACAACAACCTGGTAGTTCACTACACAGTGGCCAGCTTCAGGTTCCACAACACAACACAACAACCTGGTAGTTCACTACACAGTGGCCAGCTTCAGGTTCCTCAACACAACACAACAACCTGGTAGTTCACTACACAGTGGCCAGCTTCAGGTTCCTCAACACTCTGTGAAGCCATAAATAACATCTGAGAAAAAGTGGAAGCTGTCCCACACACAGATATAAACACATCCGCCAGAGACTGATAACAGTGTTAACGCCGCATCTCCAGTACCACTCTCATCCCAGCTAACACCACCTCCAGTACCACTCTCATTCCAGCTAACACCACCTCCAGTACCACTCTCACCCCAGCTAACACCACCTCCAGTACCACTCTCACCCCAGCTAACACCACCTCCAGTACCACTCTCATCCCAGCTAACACCACCTCCAGTACCACTCTCATCCCAACCATCACCACCTCCAGTACCACTCTCACCCCAGCTAACACCACCTCCAGTACCACTCTCATCCCAACCATCACCACCTCCAGTACCACTCTCACCCCAGCTAACACCACCTCCAGTACCACTCTCATCCCAGCTAACACCACCTCCAGTACTACTCACACCCCAGCTAACACCACCTCCAGTACCACTCTCACCCCAGCTAACACCACCTCCAGTACCACTCTCATCCCAGCTAACACCACCTCCAGTACTACTCACACCCCAGCTAACACCACCTCCAGTACCACTCTCACCCCAGCTAACACCACCTCCAGTACCACTCTCACCCCAGCTAACACCACCTCCAGTACCACTCTCATCCCAGCTAACACCACCTCCAGTACCACTCTCACCCCAGCCAACACCACCTCCAGTACCACTCTCACCCCAGCTAACACCACCTCCAGTAATACTCACACCCCAGCTAACACCACCTCCAGTACCACTCTCATCCCAGCTAACACCACCTCCAGTACTACTCACACCCCAGCTAACACCACCTCCAGTACCACTCTCACCCCAGCTAACACCACCTCCAGTACCACTCTCATCCCAACCATCACCACCTCCAGTACCACTCTCACCCCAGCTAACACCACCTCCAGTACCACTCTCATCCCAGCTAACACCACCTCCAGTACCACTCTCACCCCAGCCAACACCACCTCCAGTACCACTCTCACCCCAGCTAACACCACCTCCAGTACCACTCTCATCCCAACCATCACCACCTCCAGTACCACTCTCACCCCAGCTAACACCACCTCCAGTACCACTCTCATCCCAGCTAACACCACCTCCAGTACTACTCACACCCCAGCTAACACCACCTCCAGTGCCACTCTCACCCCAGTTAACACCACCTCCAGTACCACTCTCATCCCAACCATCACCACCTCCAGTACCACTCTCATCCCAGCTAACACCACCTCCAGTACCACTCTCACCCCAACCACCACCACCTCCAGTACCACTCTCATCCCAACCATCACCACCTCCAGTACCACTCTCATCCCAACCATCACCACCTCCAGTACCACTCTCATCCCAGCTAACACCACCTCCAGTACCACTTGTGAGAGTTTGAGAATATGGAATATAGAATAGTAAGGAATTGAGCTCTGAAAATTTCTAAAAATTTTCTTTAATTCTTTTAACCTTTATTCCTGTCGTGATATTCAATTAGGTCGCCTGAGGAAGGACTTGCTTAGCTAACACACCAGTGTAGTAAGCAGCTCATTCCTCACTCTGGGACCATTTATGAACAATTGACTAGGCAAACGCAGAGACCCCAAAAAGTTTAAATCCCCTCCACTATCGGCCGTCGACCTTCGCCATTCGCCGAAGCGAATCTAACTAGTAGGTCCTGGGCTCTCACAACAATAATTTATTATTGTGTGGTGCCGTATATTTGGTCCAAAACTCAAGAATCAGTTTCAATTTAATAGTCTAGTGTGAGAGTACACTTACAGAACCATATAAATGTGAGGGGTGTAACGCAGACAATGTTCAACATAACAACTTAGTTTATTCAATAAAGTACTAACTACTACATCAAAAACAAAGGAAATGTCAATGACGTTACTGGAGATCCTTCCTGTGACACTATCAATGACAGCTAGACACCTGCCCCTCGGACTGCATAATGAACTAACTCGAACATTAGCGTGACCACAGAGGAATCAAACAAGCAGGCAATAACAGATCTATAGTCACACCTGTAACTATGACACAGTAGGTTCTGAGACACGTCTCCAGTAACCTCCTAACTGTTCTACACCTCTGTACAGTCCACACCTGCACTAGCGGTTGCAATGCTCTCATATCAGTAGCCTGTCAATGACAACAATGACTAATGGGTTCACTGGCAACTCCATCAACCCTTCATTAAATTAATCTTTATATTACGTTAACACTCCGTCCCACGGACGATCAATAATCAATAACAATTGATTTACGTTAATGACAAAGTAACATTTACGTTAATAACAAGGTAACATTTACGTTAATTTATTAACTCTTACAACTGTCTCTAGTAACGCGGAAATTACATAAATACTCTACCCGTCGAGCATTCAGTGAGTAAATCCCATTAATCCCTGTACTTCCAGACAGCTGATTAATCTCTTTACTAGTTACGTTAATTTACGTTACTTTATATTATCGGTTACTACCACTCAACGATGGTAAATTCTGAATTGCAATGCCCAAAGTGATGAGAACGGTAATTATTCGTGATTACCCTTAGAGTCATTAATTACTATCCTCAAGATCAATAATTAATCAATTAAATACGCAACCTTTCACACTGGCTCAGCAATTTACATTAAGGTCTGAATACCGTCCGAGGCTTCCATACTCAGACCAATTCAGGTGATTAAGAACGTTAATCACCACGTTTACGTTATTCTAAAATGACGGTTCTCTTCCCACAGTCAATCAAGTGCCGGTACTTCAGGCACCGTGCTGGCGGGTGGCTGGCTCACGGCACGGTAGGTGGTGTAGGTGGCGGCGCGCTAGGTGGCGGTAGGTGGTGTAGGTGGCGGCGCGCTAGGTGGCGGTAGGTGGTGTAGGTGGCGGCGCGCTAGGTGGTGTAGGTGGCGGCGCGCTAGGTGGCGGTAGGTGGCGGCGCGCTAGGTGGCAGTAGGTGGTGTAGGTAGCGGCGCGCTAGGTGGCGGTAGGTGGTGTAGGTGGCGGCGCGCTAGGTGGCAGTAGGTGGTGTAGGTGGCGGCGCGCTAGGTGGCAGTAGGTGGTGTAGGTGGCGGCGCGGTAGGTGGTGTAGGTGGCGGCGCGGTAGGTGGTGTAGGTGGCGGCGCGCTAGGTGGCGGTAGGTGGTGTAGGTATCGGCGCGGTAGGTGGCGGTAGGTGGTGTAGGTGGCGGCGCGCTAGGTGGCGGTAGGTGGTGTAGGTAGCGGCGCGCTAGGTGGCAGTAGGTGGTGTAGGTGGCGGCGCGCTGGGTGGAGGTAGGTGGTGTAGGTGGCGGCGCGCTAGGTGGCAGTAGGTGGTGTAGGTGGCGGCGCGCTAGGTGGCGGATGGTAGACTGTGGCAGCCTACCCCCTCCCGAGCAAGCGTAGTACTCCCATCACTTTGGCGCCAAAACACTGACTTGAGATTTCCACGAATTTCTATGAGAAAACTGCCCCCTGAACACTTGGCACGAATTTCCCCGTTCCCCTCGACTGCTACAAAGCACTAGCAGGAATTAGAACGTCTATAATCACTGGAGTGGGGACCCACGAGTCTGTTGCTCCTCGTATGCAAATTACCCACGATCCAAGATTTCTCTCACTCGTTCCCTATCTATCTACCCCTCAACGAGAATTCCAGCTGGATTCTGTCTGTGCAGCTGGCGGTCTTGGTGGGGGCGGGAGTGGGGGAGCTGAGGCGACAGTCACCACGACGTCGTCTTACCCAATTTGGCCGAATGGGCAAGAGAGAGACGTCAGGCTGGGGTGGTGACTGGAGCAGAATGATGTCTTGGGGCAGGAACACCGGCTTCCCGGGCTCTGCCTCAAAAGAACCAATCAGAGGGAGGCACACAGCGGCCTACCCCTCTCAACCAATCAGAGACGGTGTACCATGGAGCTAGGGCACTCCAAAATGGCCGACCAACATGGCGGCTCAAGATGGACGCCTGCCATTGCCATGACGACAATGCTGGAGCTAGCGGGAGACCCACGCTCCCCCCCACGTTGTCCCAGGCCTCCCAAGATTCCCGCCCAAATTTTGAGTCCCTCCAAGCTTACAATGAAAAGATGCTATTGTTATATATCTGTCCACAGACGTGCTACCCCGGCCAGGGGAAACATTTCTGGAATGCTGATGACTGGGGCTCTCCCATGAGCCCAAACACAAGATGTTTCGGGTAATGGTTACCAAACTTAGGTCCGCGCACTTAACAAGTGCACTTAGCAAGTGTACTGGCCTCCACAGGCATAAGAGCACTATTGTAAGTGAGCTGGTGAACCATCCCCTCACACTACTCTCATGCCAACAATCTCCACCTCCAGTACCACCCTCATCCCAACCATCACCACCTCCAGTACCACTCTCACCCCAACCATCACCACCTCCAGTACTACTCTCATGCCAACCATCACCACCTCCAGTACCACTCTCACCCCAACCATCACCACCTCCAGTACCACTCTCATGCCAACCATCACCACCTCCAGTACCACTCTCATCCCAACCATCACCACCTCCAGTACCCCTCTCATCCCAGCTAACACCACCTCCAGTACCACTCTCATCCCAGCTAACACCACCTCCAGTACCACTCTCATCCCAGCTAACACCACCTCCAGTACCACTCTCATCCCAACCATCACCACCTCCAGTACCACTCTCATCCCAACCATCACCACCTCCAGTACCACTCTCATCTCAGCTAACACCACCTCCAGTACCACTCTCATCCCAGCTAACACCACCTCCAGTACCACTCTCATCCCAGCTAACACCACCTCCAGTACCACTCTCATCCCAGCTAACACCACCTCCAGTACCACTCTCATCCCAGCTAACACCACCTCCAGTACCACTCTCATCTCAGCTAACACCACCTCCAGTACCCCTCTCATCCCAGCCAACACCACCTCCAGTACCACTCTCACCCCAGCTAACACCACCTCCAGTACCACTCTCATCCCAACCATCACCACCTCCAGTACCACTCTCACCCCAGCTAACACCACCTCCAGTACCACTCTCATCCCAGCTAACACCACCTCCAGTACTACTCACACCCCAGCTAACACCACCTCCAGTACCACTCTCACCCCAGTTAACACCACCTCCAGTACCACTCTCATCCCAACCATCACCACCTCCAGTACCACTCTCACCCCAGCTAACACCACCTCCAGTACCACTCTCACCCCAGCTAACACCACCTCCAGTACCACTCTCATCCCAGCTAACACCACCTCCAGTACCACTCTCACCCCAGCCAACACCACCTCCAGTACCACTCTCATCCCAGCTAACACCACCTCCAGTACTACTCACACCCCAGCTAACACCACCTCCAGTACCACTCTCACCCCAGCTAACACCACCTCCAGTACCACTCTCATCTCAGCTAACACCACCTCCAGTACCCCTCTCATCCCAGCCAACACCACCTCCAGTACCACTCTCACCCCAGCTAACACCACCTCCAGTACCACTCTCATCCCAACCATCACCACCTCCAGTACCACTCTCACCCCAGCTAACACCACCTCCAGTACCACTCTCATCCCAGCTAACACCACCTCCAGTACTACTCACACCCCAGCTAACACCACCTCCAGTACCACTCTCACCCCAGTTAACACCACCTCCAGTACCACTCTCATCCCAACCATCACCACCTCCAGTACCACTCTCACCCCAGCTAACACCACCTCCAGTACCACTCTCACCCCAGCTAACACCACCTCCAGTACCACTCTCATCCCAGCTAACACCACCTCCAGTACCACTCTCACCCCAGCCAACACCACCTCCAGTACCACTCTCACCCCAGCTAACACCACCTCCAGTACTACTCACACCCCAGCTAACACCACCTCCAGTACCACTCTCATCCCAGCTAACACCACCTCCAGTACTACTCACACCCCAGCTAACACCACCTCCAGTACCACTCTCACCCCAGCTAACACCACCTCCAGTACCACTCTCACCCCAACCATCACCACCTCCAGTACCACTCTCACCCCAGCTAACACCACCTCCAGTACCACTCTCACCCCAGCTAACACCACCTCCAGTACCACTCTCATCCCAACCATCACCACCTCCAGTACCACTCTCACCCCAGCTAACACCACCTCCAGTACCACTCTCACCCCAGCTAACACCACCTCCAGTACCACTCTCATCCCAGCTAACACCACCTCCAGTACCACTCTCACCCCAGCCAACACCACCCCCAGTACCACTCTCATCCCAGCTAACACCACCTCCAGTACCACTCTCACCCCAGCCAACACCACCTCCAGTACCACTCTCACCCCAGCCAACACCACCTCCAGTACCACTCTCATCCCAGCTAACACCACCTCCAGTACCACTCTCATCCCAACCATCACCACCTCCAGTACCACTCTCATCCCAACCATCACCACCTCCAGTACCACTCTCATCCCAGCTAACACCACCTCCAGTACCACTCTCACCCCAGCTAACACCACCTCCAGTACCACTCTCACCCCAACCATCACCACCTCCAGTACCACTCTCACCCCAACCATCACCACCTCCAGTACCACTCTCATCCCAGCTAACACCACCTCCAGTACCACTCTCATCCCAACCATCACCACCTCCAGTACCACTGTTGGGTTTTACTTTTCATGACTACAATTGCGTGCAAGGTCACACATGTGTATATGGCAGACGCTTCACGAAGCTGTCGGAACCCATCAGATACGAGGGCGAGCGTACAAGGTCTGGGAGCACGGTCGAGTAAGAGTCCTTGTTGGTCTCCTCTCAGACTGCCTTCACCGGGTCCTGATCCACACTGGTCGTGGGAATCTCCTCAATGTAATTACGTCAATTTAAGGGACTCCTGGGGTCCTCATCACATATATAGTTGGTACTGGAGGTGATGTTAGCTGGGATGAGAGTGGTACTGGAGGTGGTGACTAATAGGCAACTCGGTGTTGAAGACACCTGGGGATGAAAGGTTAAGTAAGAGTAAAGTATTTAGCAGTATTTGGAAGTGGTTCAACGGAAACACCGCATTATGCTTTATAGTAGTTTATTTATACCTAACCACTAAACAAATGGTGCTTGATTTACCTTAGATTAACCTCAGTAAGGATATTATCACTCGTGGACAAAAACCTAACTTAACATGATTGACAGCCAATAACTAACACGGCGTACCTAACATGCCGGTGTGCAAAGGGTCACAGGAGTCCCAAACAGAATACTCGGCCAATAATCATGCACAATAAATCAACAACTAAATGTGTGGTGTATGTGAAGGTCACATTCACTGACGAGTGTTATGTCGTGACACCACACAGATATACATGCATACAACGTCGGGTGTCTTGTCTGACACATATACCTGTGTCACGTGTTTAGAAGGTGAGTTGACCACTGACTGACCACTGGTTGACCACTGTTTCACCACTGACTGACCACTGGTTCACCACTGACTGACCACTGGTTGACCACTGTTTCACCACTGACTGACCACTGGTTCACCACTGACTGACCACTGGTTCACCACTGGTTCACCACTGGATCACCACAGGTTCACCACTGGTTCACCACTGGTTCACCACAGGTTCACCACTGGTTGACCAATAGTTCACCACTGGTTCACCACCTGTTGACAACTGGTTCACCACTGGTCCACCGCTGGTTCACCACTGGTTCACCACAGGTTCACCACTGGTTCACCACAGGTTCACCACAGGTTCACCACTGGTTCACCACTGGTTCACCACCTGTTGACAACTGGTTCACCACTGGTTCACCACAGGTTCACCACAGGTTCATTACTGGTTCACCACTGGTTCACCACTGGTTCACCACTGGTTCGCCACTGATTCACCACTCAGATCAACACAGAACAGACACTATTATAAGAAAACAAGATCTTGTACTGATTGAGGAAATCATTCCATAGGTGACGGGATTTGTGAGTTGGTTAAAAGGGTCTCAGAGTATTCTGGGGCAAGGGGTGGGGGGGGTCATGGGAACGGGGGACAGGGAGGGTATGGGGTGAGGGGGAGGGCGGGCAGGAAGGATGATGGGGGAGGGGGAGCGAAGGAGGGTATTGGGTGATTGGGGGGACAGGGAGAGTATGGGGTTATAGAGGAGGTAGGACAGAGAGGGGAGGGGAGACAGAAGGAGAAGGGGGGTGCAGGGATGGTATGGGGTGCTACTTTACATGCTATTTTACCACAGTTCTTTCTTGATGACCTGCCACAGTGCCACTTTACTATCGTTATTTCCTGTTACTTTGGCACTGTGCCATTTTACCACAGATACTTCCTGGTGACATGGCACTGTCCTACTTTACCATAGCTATTTCCTGATGTTGTGGCAGTGTCACCTTACCACAAACTGAGGATTGAAACAGACAGATTTTCTACAAATGACAAGGAAGTCTGCAAGCAACTCAATATTTAATTCCAGGAGGTCTTCACATTAGAGCAAGGAAAAGTTCCAGTGATAAGAGAAGGAATAGTTAACCAGGCACCACTACGGGAGTTTGGGATTGCTAGTGTGGATGTAAGGAAGCTTTTGTTAGATATGGATGTGACAAAGGTTACTGGCCCAGATGGAATATCACCATGGATACTAAAGGAAGGAGCAGAAGCACTGTGCCAGCCACTCTCCATGGTGTATAACAAATCACTGGTAACAGTTGAACTTCCAAAAATTTGGAATATGGCAAATGTAGTCCCTATATACAAGAAGGGGGATAGATAGGAGACCCTGAACTACAAGCCAGTGTCCCTAACTTGCATACCATGCAAGTTGATGGAGAAGATTGTGCAAAAAAAGATAGTGGAACCTCTGGAGCGAAGAAACTTAGTAACACAACATCAGCATAGGTTCAGGGATGGCAAGTCATGCCTCACAGGATTAGTTGAATTTTACGACCAGGCAACAAAATTCAGGCAAAAAAAAAGAGGGGAGAGCTAACTGCGTATTTTGGATTGCCAGAAGGCCTTTGACACAGTAACACACAAGAGATTAGTGCACCAGCTGGAGATGCAGGCAGGAGTGAAAGGGACGGTACTCCATTGGATAAGGGAGTACCTAAGCAGCAGGAGACAGCGAGTCACTGTGAGGGGTGAGGTCTCAGACTGGCGCGGCGTCAACAGTGTAATCCCACAGGGATCAGTCCTTGGACCTATACTGTTTCTGATATATGGAAATCATCTCTCAAAGAATATAGAATCGTTCCTCTCATTGTTTGCTGATGATGCAAAAAGTATAAGGATGATTAAAACGGAGGAAGATAGTATAAGGAATCATGATGACCTAGACAAACTGAATGAATGATCCAACAAATGGCTACTAAAGTTCAACCCGATTACATGTAAGGTGATGAAACTAGGCGGTGGAAACCAGGAGGCCTGACACAGGATACCGAATGGGAGATGAAGTCCTTCATGAAAAGGACAGAGAGAAAGATCTAGGAGTTGATATCACACCAAACCTCTCTCCTGAAGCCCACATAAAAAGAACATTTGTGGGGTATGCGAGGCTGGCTAACATCAGAACTGCCTTCAGGAACCTATATAAGGAATCATTCAGAACCTTGTATACCACATATGTCAGACCAATTCTGGAGTATGCGGCACCAGCATGGAGCCCGTATCCTGTCAAGCACAAGTTGAAGCTGAAAAATGTTCTAGGCTAGTCCCAAGAACTAAGAGGCATGAGTTACGAGGAAAGGCTGCATAAAATGCACCTCACGACGATATGATCACTACCTACAAAATTCTCAGTGGAATTGACGGGGTAGATAAGGATAAACTGTTTAACACGGGTGGTACGCGAACAAGGGGACACAGGTGGAAACTGAATACCCAAATAAGCCACAGGGATGTTAGAAAAAACTTTGTCCGTGTCAGAGTAGTTAACAGGTGGAATGCATTAGGCAGTGATGTGGTGGAAGCTGACTCCATACACAGTTTCAAATGTGGATATGACAGAGCCCAGTAGGCTCAGGAATCTGTACACCAGATGATTGACTGATGAGAGGCGGGACCAAAGAGCCAGAGTTCAAACCCCGTCAGCACAACTAGGTGAGTACAGCTACTTCCTGGTGACCTGGCACAGTGCCACTTTACGATATCTATTTTCTGATGTACTGGCACAGTGCCACTTTATCACAGCTATTTTCTGAAGTTGAGGCACAGTACCACTTTACAATAGTTACTGCCTGGTGACCTTGCACAGTGCTACTTTATTATAGTCTGTTTTTGATGCCCTGGCACAGTACTATTTGACAACAGTTATTTCCTGATATTCTGGCACAGTGCCACTCTACCACAGCTATTTGCTAATGTCCTGACACAGTGCCACTTTCCCATAAATGTTTCATTGTGACTTGGCACAGTGCCACTTTACCCCAGGTATTTCTAGATGTTCTGCCACAGTGCCACTTTACAACCGATATTTCTTCATGACCTGGCACAGTGTCACTCAATTACAATAACTTACAGATAACCTGGCACAGTGTCACTCTATTACAGTAACTTACAGATAACCTGGCACAGTGTCACTCTATTACAGTAACTTACAGATAACCTGGCACAGTGTCACTCTATTACAGTAACTTACAGATAACATGGCACAGTGTCACTCTATTACAATAACTTACAGATAACCTGACACAGTGTCACTCTATTACAATAACTTACAGATAACCTGGCACAGTGTCACTCTATTACAATAACTTACAGATAACATGGCACAGTGTCACTCTATTACAATAACTTACAGATAACCTGGCACAGTGTCACTCTATTACAGTAACTTACAGATAACCTGGCACAGTGTCACTCTATTACAATAACTTACAGATAACCTGGCACAGTGTCACTCTATTACAATAACTTACAGATAACCTGGCACAGTGTCACTCTATTACAGTAACTTACAGATAACCTGGCACAGTGTCACTCTATTACAGTAACTTACAGATAACATGGCACAGTGTCACTCTATTACAATAACTTACAGATAACCTGACACAGTGTCACTCTATTACAATAACTTACAGATAACATGGCACAGTGTCACTCTATTACAATAACTTACAGATAACCTGGCACAGTGTCACTCTATTACAATAACTTACAGATAACCTGGCACAGTGTCACTCTATTACAATAACTTACAGATAACCTGGCACAGTGTCACTCTATTACAATAACTTACAGATAACATGGCACAGTGTCACTCTATTACAATAACTTACAGATAACCTGGCACAGTGTCACTCTATTACAGTAACTTACAGATAACCTGGCACAGTGTCACTCTATTACAATAACTTACAGATAACCTGGCACAGTGTCACTCTATTACAATAACTTACAGATAACCTGGCACAGTGCCACTCTATTACAATAACTTACAGATAACCTGGCACAGTGTCACTCTATTACAGTAACTTACAGATAACCTGGCACAGTGTCACTCTATTACAATAACTTACAGATAACCTGGCACAGTGTCACTCTATTACAGTAACTTACAGATAACCTGGCACAGTGTCACTCTATTACAATAACTTACAGATAACCTGGCACAGTGTCACTCTATTACAGTAACTTACAGATAACCTGGCACAGTGTCACTCTATTACAATAACTTACAGATAACCTGGCACAGTGCCACTCTATTACAATAACTTAAGATAACCTGGCACAGTGTCACTTTATCAAAGGTATTTCCTCTTGACTAGGCAGTTTTAAGATAAGACTTAAGTCTTATCACTCGTATATTGTTAATTTCAACCTTCACGACACCGGATTCTGTCGGCGGCCGCGCGACATGAAACTGGCAATAACGAGATATGGATTAACGTCGCGTTGACTATAAGGTCGGTAGTACAAATCTTTCACGTCCTACACGGACGAGCGACAACTTCAGAATGCTGGGGACAACGTGGGCCGCTGGCTTCCAGGCTGCTCCCTCAGTACTTCTATGTTCTTTGAAGCTAGCCAATCCCGTGGCAGGCCATGCTGGCTGAACCAATCACAACCTTGGTTCAGGGGAGGTGCTAAGCCATGACGTCATCCGGCTAGACCTCTGGTTACACAAACCGTTGGCCTGGGCCGGGCCCTCCTGACCACAGCTCCCATTTGTACCACGAGACACTAAAACTGGATTTTTCACCCCTGGAGTTTCAAGCTGTAATACATATTACACATTGCTGTAATTTCTGAACGCTAGTCTACGGACGCTGCATTGCGTCCATCACGAGGGTACACGTTTTATGCTTCATTTTCTACTACCACTAGAAATTGAGCGTGGGGGAGGCACCCCCACCTAGCTGGTCCTGTGTGGGAGCTGAGCGTGGGGGAGGCACCCCCCCTAGCTGGTCCTGTGTGGGAGCTGAGCGTGGGGGAGGCACCCCCCCCCTAGCTGGTCCTGTGTGGGAGCTGAGCGTGGGGGAGGCACCCCCCCTAGCTGGTCCTGTGTGGGAGCTGAGCGTGGGGGAGGCACCCCCCCCCTAGCTGGTCCTGTGTGGGAGCTGAGCGTGGGGGAGGCACCACCCCCCTAGCTGGTCCTGTGTGGGAGCTGAGCGTGGGGGAGGCACCCCCCCCCCTAGCTGGTCCTGTGTGGGAGCTGAGCGTGGGGGAGGCACCACCCCCCCCCTAGCTGGTCCTGTGTGGGAGCTGAGCATGGGGGAGGCACCCCCCCCCCCTAGCTGGTCCTGTGTGGGAGCTGAGCGTGGGGAGGCACCCCCCCCCCTAGCTGGTCCTGTGTGGGAGCTGAGCATGGGGGAGGCACCCCCCCCCTAGCTGGTCCTGTGTGGGAGCTGAGCGTGGGGGAGGCACCACCCCCCTAGCTGGTCCTGTGTGGGAGCTGAGCGTAGGGGAGGCAACCCCCCCCCCTAGCTGGTCCTGTGTGGGAGCTGAGGGTGGGGGAGGCACCCCCCCCTAGCTGGTCCTGTGTGGGAGCTGAGGGTGGGGGAGGCACCCCCCCCCTAGCTGGTCCTGTGTGGGAGCTGAGCGTGGGGGAGGTACCACCACCCCCCCTAGCTGGTCCTGTGTGGGAGCTGAGCGTGGGGGAGGCACCCCCCCCCCCTAGCTGGTCCTGTGTGGGAGCTGAGCGTGGGGGAGGCACCCCCCCCCCTAGCTGGTCCTGTGTGGGAGCTGGGCGTGGGGGAGGCACCCCCCCCCCTAGCTGGTCCTGTGTGGGAGCTGAGCGTGGGGGAGGCACCCCCCCCCCCTAGCTGGTCCTGTGTGGGAGCTGAGCGTGGGGGAGGCACCACCCCCCCCCTAGCTGGTCCTGTGTGGGAGCTGAGCGTGGGGGAGGTACCCCCCCCCCCGTAGTAGTGAAATATGTGACTAGAACCGCGCGCACCAGCTGCCAGCTGGTCCTCCATGGAGTGCCAGCCGACAGGTGGCGCGCGTGTGTCTAGTCACACAGGGTTTTGGGGGATTTTCCCGGAAGTTTGGCGCGTTTCGGACGCTCTCACCTGACAGGTGGCGCGCGGGTGTCTAGTCACATAAGCTTTTGGGGAATTTCCCGGAAGTTTTGGCGCGTTTCGGACGCGTGTGAGCGTGTTGTGTTTGGGATGTGGACAGGAAAGAGGGGAGGTCATGTTGGGCAGCTGACAGGTGGCGCGCGTCGCTCCCGTCCTCAAGTTTTTTTCGGGGAATTTCCCGGCCAGTCCTCAGGGGTTAAGGTACGTGGTCAGGAAAGAATGGAGTTCTTGTTGTGTGAGAGTAAGTGGTGGAGTAAGAGGAAGGAGTGAAATGAATATGTATATGTGTTTAGCGTAGACTTAATCCTGAGTGAGGTTAATATTAGTTTGATGATCGTGAGTAGAGGATGAGAGGGGATCCATCATATTGGATATGTTGTTTTGGGTGTGGGTTGGATGGAGCTTCCCCTTCGTCTGGAGAGAGTGCTCTGGGCCATTATGTGGTTAGACAAACCATTAGCTCCCCTACAGGAAGTCGCAAGTGTTAAGGGGTGAGAGAGCACTCTCCTGCAGAAGTTGGCCATTCCCTTGGGTCATTTGTCTTCAGAGTGTTGATGTTCGTCCCACGACGACTCCCCATACACTGTGGATTCCGGTAAGGAGGCGCGAGATACTTACGACAGACCTACACCTGTCAGCCATCAATCAATCACTCCCCACCCCTCATCCCCACCCGCCCCCATACCATCAACCATTGTTCCGTGCATTCTCTTTTAGTATGTGTAAGCTATATCGCAACGTGATCAACATGGTGAGAGCAATAACGAGGGAAAAGTA
Organism: Procambarus clarkii; assembly: GCF_020424385.1. Classification (NCBI taxonomy): domain Eukaryota; kingdom Metazoa; phylum Arthropoda; class Malacostraca; order Decapoda; family Cambaridae; genus Procambarus; species Procambarus clarkii. The sequence goes on along the minus strand of NW_025561137.1, from coordinate 64,871 downwards.
AACACATTATATAAATTTATTCCGCGACGGAGTAAGCGTGCTGGTCCGCAGGTTGGAGCCCGACTGATCAACTTTCCAACTAGTCCGGGTATTTCTCCCCCGACACCGGAAGTGGTGGGGCACCCATTACCATTGCGTTTCGCCAGGGTCCGCGATGGCGGGTGCCACGCGTCGCTCTGTCTCTGTCTCTGTCTCTCTCTCTGTCTATCTCTGTCTCTCTGTCGGTCTGTCTCTGTATGTCTGTCTCTGTCTCTGTCTCTGTCTCTCTCTCTCTCTGTCCATCTCTGTCTCTCTGTCGGTCTGTCTCTGGCTCTGTCTCTATCTCTCTCTCTCTCTCTCTCTCTCTCTCTCTCTCTCTGTCTCTGTCTCTCTCTGTGTCTGTCTCTCTCTCTCTCTCTCTCTCACCCTCTCTAAAGTCCACCACACAGCACTTCACTTAGTAAATTCAGTCAAAGTCAGTAGGTTGGCGTTTACTAAAAGAGAGAAACATTTCACATCGTCACGGAGACGCGATCTATACCTACAAATTGTTCTTGTTAACTGTGATCACAACATCTGCCGGCCCAAATAAATACCATTGAAATGTATGCATGTTTATCAAGTCATAAGCTGGTCTTCAATCTTATTATTATAACAAATCATAATTTGCTGTTCTCTCTCTCTCTCTCTCTCGCTCTGCCTCTCTGTCTCTCTGTCTCTCTGTCTCTCTGTCTCTCTGTCTCTCTGTCTCTCTGTCTCTCAGTCTCTCAGCCTCTCAGTCTCTCTGTCTCTCAGTCTCTCAGTCTCTCAGTCTATCAGTCTCTCAGTCTCTCAGTCTCTCTGTCTCTCTGTCTCTCTGTCTCTCTGTCTCTCTGTCTCTCTGTCTCTCAGTCTCTCAGTCTCTCTGTCTCTCTGTCTCTCTGTCTCTCAGTCTCTCAGTCTCTCAGTCTCTCAGTCTCTCTCTCTCTCTCTCTCTCTCTCTCTCTCTCTCTCTCTCTCTCCAGATCATTTAGTAGTTGGGAAAGTAACATCATTTCCTTTCTCCTGCTGCCGCTGTTCACATATCTTTCTCCATCAAGGCTGTCTCTCTTAAGACCTACGTCATCCAATGTAAACACCAATCGATGAGAATAAGACCGGTGAGTCGATAGTGAAATAGGTCTGGGTTAAGTCTGTTTTCAGTTCTTGTATCACAGTCAATGTAGCGTAATGGGAAACCAGTCTTTCTACTGCCTACATAAATAGCGTTTGAAAATGTATGCAAGTCTAGACAAACTCCTATAGCCCTTACATTCTAACACAAATAAAATATTAGCACATGATTGTATCGCATTATATCATCATTAAGTAACGTAGAGATCAACTTTCTGGCTGTTGTGAAGAGATAACAATGAAAAAAAAAAACTGGCAAAGGTTGAAAAACTCTGTGAAATCATATCTGTTATGATAAGTTTTGACTAGCTGCACGCTATGTTTGCCTTCTCTCTCTAATCTACACACGCGATATGAAATGTGAATTTTGTTGACTGAAAGGAGTTTGATGATACGAATAGTAATTGCCGACATTGAGCATAATCTCAAAAACATAGTTTCTGCAAAAAAAAATAACATTAAATTAGATGCGAGCTGCGATTTGAAAACAGAAGATGAGTGATGTGTGGCTTATTGTGTGGACTCTGGAGATATGATCTCCACATATAAGTTTCTCAAGAAAAACGGTAATATTTTTCTTGTGTTTGGATGTAATGGCTTTTGGATGTAATAAACTTTTCCCTCGTTATTGCTCTCACCATGTTGATCACGTTGCGATATAGCTTACACATACTAAAAGAGAATGCACGGAACAATGGTTGATGGTATGGGGGCGGGTGGGGATGAGGGGTGGGGAGTGATTGATTGATGGCTGACAGGTGTAGGTCTGTCGTAAGTATCTCGCGCCTCCTTACCGGAATCCACAGTGTATGGGGAGTCGTCGTGGGACGAACATCAACACTCTGAAGACAAATGACCCAAGGGAATGGCCAACTTCTGCAGGAGAGTGCTCTCTCACCCCTCAACACTTGCGACTTCCTGTAGGGGAGCTAATGGTTTGTCTAACCACATAATGGCCCAGAGCACTCTCTCCAGACGAAGGGGAAGCTCCATCCAACCCACACCCAAAACAACATATCCAATATGATGGATCCCCTCTCATCCTCTACTCACGATCATCAAACTAATATTAACCTCACTCAGGATTAAGTCTACGCTAAACACATATACATATTCATTTCACTCCTTCCTCTTACTCCACCACTTACTCTCACACAACAAGAACTCCATTCTTTCCTGACCACGTACCTTAACCCCTGAGGACTGGCCGGGAAATTCCCCGAAAAAAACTTGAGGACGGGAGCGACGCGCGCCACCTGTCAGCTGCCCAACATGACCTCCCCTCTTTCCTGTCCACATCCCAAACACAACACGCTCACACGCGTCCGAAACGCGCCAAAACTTCCGGGAAATTCCCCCAAAAGCTTATGTGACTAGACACCCGCGCGCCACCTGTCAGGTGAGAGCGTCCGAAACGCGCCAAACTTCCGGGAAAATCCCCCAAAACCCTGTGTGACTAGACACACGCGCGCCACCTGTCGGCTGGCACTCCATGGAGGACCAGCTGGCAGCTGGTGCGCGCGGTTCTAGTCACATATTTCACTACTACGGGGGGGGGGGGGGTACCTCCCCCACGCTCAGCGCCCACACAGGACCAGCTAGGGGGGGGGGTGGTGCCTCCCCCACGCTCAGCTCCCACACAGGACCAGCTAGGGGGGGGGGGGTGCCTCCCCCACGCTCAGCTCCCACACAGGACCAGCTAGGGGGGGGGGGGGGCCTCCCCCACGCCCAGCTCCCACACAGGACCAGCTAGGGGGGGGGGTGCCTCCCCCACGCCCAGCTCCCATACAGGACCAGCTAGGGGGGGGGGGTGCCTCCCCCACGCTCAGCTCCCACACAGGACCAGCTAGGGGGGGTGGTGGTACCTCCCCCACGCTCAGCTCCCACACAGGACCAGCTAGGGGGGGGTGCCTCCCCCACCCTCAGCTCCCACACAGGACCAGCTAGGGGGGGGTGCCTCCCCCACCCTCAGCTCCCACACAGGACCAGCTAGGGGGGGGGGTGCCTCCCCTACGCTCAGCTCCCACACAGGACCAGCTAGGGGGGTGGTGCCTCCCCCACGCTCAGCTCCCACACAGGACCAGCTAGGGGGGGGGTGCCTCCCCCATGCTCAGCTCCCACACAGGACCAGCTAGGGGGGGTGCCTCCCCCACGCTCAGCTCCCACACAGGACCAGCTAGGGGGGGGGGGGTGCCTCCCCCATGCTCAGCTCCCACACAGGACCAGCTAGGGGGGGGGTGGTGCCTCCCCCACGCTCAGCTCCCACACAGGACCAGCTAGGGGGGGGGGTGCCTCCCCCACGCTCAGCTCCCACACAGGACCAGCTAGGGGGGTGGTGCCTCCCCCACGCTCAGCTCCCACACAGGACCAGCAAGGGGGGGGTGCCTCCCCCACGCTCAGCTCCCACACAGGACCAGCTAGGGGGGGTGCCTCCCCCACGCTCAGCTCCCACACAGGACCAGCTAGGGGGGGGGTGCCTCCCCCACGCACAGCTCCCACACAGGACCAGCTAGGGGGGGTGCCTCCCCCACGCTCAGCTCCCACACAGGACCAGCTAGGTGGGGGTGCCTCCCCCACGCTCAATTTCTAGTGGTAGTAGAAAATGAAGCATAAAACGTGTACCCTCGTGATGGACGCAATGCAGCGTCCGTAGACTAGCGTTCAGAAATTACAGCAATGTGTAATATGTATTACAGCTTGAAACTCCAGGGGTGAAAAATCCAGTTTTAGTGTCTCGTGGTACAAATGGGAGCTGTGGTCAGGAGGGCCCGGCCCAGGCCAACGGTTTGTGTAACCAGAGGTCTAGCCGGATGACGTCATGGCTTAGCACCTCCCCTGAACCAAGGTTGTGATTGGTTCAGCCAGCATGGCCTGCCACGGGATTGGCTAGCTTCAAAGAACATAGAAGTACTGAGGGAGCAGCCTGGAAGCCAGCGGCCCACGTTGTCCCCAGCATTCTGAAGTTGTCGCTCGTCCGTGTAGGACGTGAAAGATTTGTACTACCGACCTTATAGTCAACGCGACGTTAATCCATATCTCGTTATTGCCAGTTTCATGTCGCGCGGCCGCCGACAGAATCCGGTGTCGTGAAGGTTGAAATTAACAATATACGAGTGATAAGACTTAAGTCTTATCTTAAAACTGCCTAGTCAAGAGGAAATACCTTTGATAAAGTGACACTGTGCCAGGTTATCTTAAGTTATTGTAATAGAGTGGCACTGTGCCAGGTTATCTGTAAGTTATTGTAATAGAGTGACACTATGCCAGGTTATCTGTAAGTTATTGTAATAGAGTGACACTGTGCCAGGTTATCTGTAAGTTATTGTAATAGAGTGACACTGTGCCAGGTTATCTGTAAGTTACTGTAATAGAGTGACACTGTGCCAGGTTATCTGTAAGTTATTGTAATAGAGTGACACTGTGCCAGGTTATCTGTAAGTTACTGTAATAGAGTGACACTGTGCCAGGTTATCTGTAAGTTATTGTAATAGAGTGACACTGTGCCAGGTTATCTGTAAGTTACTGTAATAGAGTGACACTGTGCCAGGTTATCTGTAAGTTATTGTAATAGAGTGACACTGTGCCAGGTTATCTGTAAGTTATTGTAATAGAGTGACACTGTGCCAGGTTATCTGTAAGTTATTGTAATAGAGTGACACTGTGCCAGGTTATCTGTAAGTTACTGTAATAGAGTGACACTGTGCCAGGTTATCTGTAAGTTATTGTAATAGAGTGACACTGTGCCATGTTATCTGTAAGTTATTGTAATAGAGTGACACTGTGCCAGGTTATCTGTAAGTTATTGTAATAGAGTGACACTGTGCCAGGTTATCTGTAAGTTATTGTAATAGAGTGACACTGTGCCAGGTTATCTGTAAGTTATTGTAATAGAGTGACACTGTGCCATGTTATCTGTAAGTTATTGTAATAGAGTGACACTGTGTCAGGTTATCTGTAAGTTATTGTAATAGAGTGACACTGTGCCATGTTATCTGTAAGTTACTGTAATAGAGTGACACTGTGCCAGGTTATCTGTAAGTTACTGTAATAGAGTGACACTGTGCCAGGTTATCTGTAAGTTATTGTAATAGAGTGACACTGTGCCAGGTTATCTGTAAGTTATTGTAATAGAGTGACACTGTGCCAGGTTATCTGTAAGTTACTGTAATAGAGTGACACTGTGCCAGGTTATCTGTAAGTTATTGTAATAGAGTGACACTGTGCCATGTTATCTGTAAGTTATTGTAATAGAGTGACACTGTGCCAGGTTATCTGTAAGTTATTGTAATAGAGTGACACTGTGTCAGGTTATCTGTAAGTTATTGTAATAGAGTGACACTGTGCCATGTTATCTGTAAGTTACTGTAATAGAGTGACACTGTGCCAGGTTATCTGTAAGTTACTGTAATAGAGTGACACTGTGCCAGGTTATCTGTAAGTTACTGTAATAGAGTGACACTGTGCCAGGTTATCTGTAAGTTATTGTAATTGAGTGACACTGTGCCAGGTCATGAAGAAATATCGGTTGTAAAGTGGCACTGTGGCAGAACATCTAGAAATACCTGGGGTAAAGTGGCACTGTGCCAAGTCACAATGAAACATTTATGGGAAAGTGGCACTGTGTCAGGACATTAGCAAATAGCTGTGGTAGAGTGGCACTGTGCCAGAATATCAGGAAATAACTGTTGTCAAATAGTACTGTGCCAGGGCATCAAAAACAGACTATAATAAAGTAGCACTGTGCAAGGTCACCAGGCAGTAACTATTGTAAAGTGGTACTGTGCCTCAACTTCAGAAAATAGCTGTGATAAAGTGGCACTGTGCCAGTACATCAGAAAATAGATATCGTAAAGTGGCACTGTGCCAGGTCACCAGGAAGTAGCTGTACTCACCTAGTTGTGCTGACGGGGTTTGAACTCTGGCTCTTTGGTCCCGCCTCTCATCAGTCAATCATCTGGTGTACAGATTCCTGAGCCTACTGGGCTCTGTCATATCCACATTTGAAACTGTGTATGGAGTCAGCTTCCACCACATCACTGCCTAATGCATTCCACCTGTTAACTACTCTGACACGGACAAAGTTTTTTCTAACATCCCTGTGGCTTATTTGGGTATTCAGTTTCCACCTGTGTCCCCTTGTTCGCGTACCACCCGTGTTAAACAGTTTATCCTTATCTACCCCGTCAATTCCACTGAGAATTTTGTAGGTAGTGATCATATCGTCGTGAGGTGCATTTTATGCAGCCTTTCCTCGTAACTCATGCCTCTTAGTTCTTGGGACTAGCCTAGAACATTTTTCAGCTTCAACTTGTGCTTGACAGGATACGGGCTCCATGCTGGTGCCGCATACTCCAGAATTGGTCTGACATATGTGGTATACAAGGTTCTGAATGATTCCTTATATAGGTTCCTGAAGGCAGTTCTGATGTTAGCCAGCCTCGCATACCCCACAAATGTTCTTTTTATGTGGGCTTCAGGAGAGAGGTTTGGTGTGATATCAACTCCTAGATCTTTCTCTCTGTCCTTTTCATGAAGGACTTCATCTCCCATTCGGTATCCTGTGTCAGGCCTCCTGGTTTCCACCGCCTAGTTTCATCACCTTACATGTAATCGGGTTGAACTTTAGTAGCCATTTGTTGGATCATTCATTCAGTTTGTCTAGGTCATCATGATTCCTTATACTATCTTCCTCCGTTTTAATCATCCTTATACTTTTTGCATCATCAGCAAACAATGAGAGGAACGATTCTATATTCTTTGAGAGATGATTTCCATATATCAGAAACAGTATAGGTCCAAGGACTGATCCCTGTGGGATTACACTGTTGACGCCGCGCCAGTCTGAGACCTCACCCCTCACAGTGACTCGCTGTCTCCTGCTGCTTAGGTACTCCCTTATCCAATGGAGTACCGTCCCTTTCACTCCTGCCTGCATCTCCAGCTGGTGCACTAATCTCTTGTGTGTTACTGTGTCAAAGGCCTTCTGGCAATCCAAAATACGCAGTTAGCTCTCCCCTCTTTTTTTTTGCCTGAATTTTGTTGCCTGGTCGTAAAATTCAACTAATCCTGTGAGGCATGACTTGCCATCCCTGAACCTATGCTGATGTTGTGTTACTAAGTTTCTTCGCTCCAGAGGTTCCACTATCTTTTTTTGCACAATCTTCTCCATCAACTTGCATGGTATGCAAGTTAGGGACACTGGCTTGTAGTTCAGGGTCTCCTATCTATCCCCCTTCTTGTATATAGGGACTACATTTGCCATATTCCAAATTTTTGGAAGTTCAACTGTTACCAGTGATTTGTTATACACCATGGAGAGTGGCTGGCACAGTGCTTCTGCTCCTTCCTTTAGTATCCATGGTGATATTCCATCTGGGCCAGTAACCTTTGTCACATCCATATCTAACAAAAGCTTCCTTACATCCACACTAGCAATCCCAAACTCCCGTAGTGGTGCCTGGTTAACTATTCCTTCTCTTATCACTGGAACTTTTCCTTGCTCTAATGTGAAGACCTCCTGGAATTAAATATTGAGTTGCTTGCAGACTTCCTTGTCATTTGTAGAAAATCTGTCTGTTTCAATCCTCAGTTTGTGGTAAGGTGACACTGCCACAACATCAGGAAATAGCTATGGTAAAGTAGGACAGTGCCATGTCACCAGGAAGTATCTGTGGTAAAATGGCACAGTGCCAAAGTAACAGGAAATAACGATAGTAAAGTGGCACTGTGGCAGGTCATCAAGAAAGAACTGTGGTAAAATAGCATGTAAAGTAGCACCCCATACCATCCCTGCACCCCCCTTCCCCTTCTGTCTCCCCTCCCCTCTCTGTCCTACCTCCTCTATAACCCCATACTCTCCCTGTCCCCCCAATCACCCAATACCCTCCTTCGCTCCCCCTCCCCCATCATCCTTCCTGCCCGCCCTCCCCCTCACCCCATACCCTCCCTGTCCCCCGTTCCCATGACCCCCCCCACCCCTTGCCCCAGAATACTCTGAGACCCTTTTAACCAACTCACAAATCCCGTCACCTATGGAATGATTTCCTCAATCAGTACAAGATCTTGTTTTCTTATAATAGTGTCTGTTCTGTGTTGATCTGAGTGGTGAATCAGTGGCGAACCAGTGGTGAACCAGTGGTGAACCAGTGGTGAACCAGTAATGAACCTGTGGTGAACCTGTGGTGAACCAGTGGTGAACCAGTTGTCAACAGGTGGTGAACCAGTGGTGAACCAGTGGTGAACCTGTGGTGAACCTGTGGTGAACCAGTGGTGAACCTGTGGTGAACCAGTGGTGAACCAGCGGTGGACCAGTGGTGAACCAGTTGTCAACAGGTGGTGAACCAGTGGTGAACTATTGGTCAACCAGTGGTGAACCTGTGGTGAACCAGTGGTGAACCAGTGGTGAACCTGTGGTGATCCAGTGGTGAACCAGTGGTGAACCAGTGGTCAGTCAGTGGTGAACCAGTGGTCAGTCAGTGGTGAAACAGTGGTCAACCAGTGGTCAGTCAGTGGTGAACCAGTGGTCAGTCAGTGGTGAAACAGTGGTCAACCAGTGGTCAGTCAGTGGTCAACTCACCTTCTAAACACGTGACACAGGTATATGTGTCAGACAAGACACCCGACGTTGTATGCATGTATATCTGTGTGGTGTCACGACATAACACTCGTCAGTGAATGTGACCTTCACATACACCACACATTTAGTTGTTGATTTATTGTGCATGATTATTGGCCGAGTATTCTGTTTGGGACTCCTGTGACCCTTTGCACACCGGCATGTTAGGTACGCCGTGTTAGTTATTGGCTGTCAATCATGTTAAGTTAGGTTTTTGTCCACGAGTGATAATATCCTTACTGAGGTTAATCTAAGGTAAATCAAGCACCATTTGTTTAGTGGTTAAGTATAAATAAACTACTATAAAGCATAATGCGGTGTTTCCGTTGAACCACTTCCAAATACTGCTAAATACTTTACTCTTACTTAACCTTTCATCCCCAGGTGTCTTCAACACCGAGTTGCCTATTAGTCACCACCTCCAGTACCACTCTCATCCCAGCTAACATCACCTCCAGTACCAACTATATATGTGATGAGGACCCCAGGAGTCCCTTAAATTGACGTAATTACATTGAGGAGATTCCCACGACCAGTGTGGATCAGGACCCGGTGAAGGCAGTCTGAGAGGAGACCAACAAGGACTCTTACTCGACCGTGCTCCCAGACCTTGTACGCTCGCCCTCGTATCTGATGGGTTCCGACAGCTTCGTGAAGCGTCTGCCATATACACATGTGTGACCTTGCACGCAATTGTAGTCATGAAAAGTAAAACCCAACAGTGGTACTGGAGGTGGTGATGGTTGGTGTATGTCTCACACAAGGTTACCGTTGGTGTATGTCTCACACAAGGCCACCGTTGGTGTATGTCTCACACAAGGTGATCGTTGGTGTATGTCTCACACGAGGCCACCGTTGGTGTATGTCTCACACGAGGCCACCGTTGGTGTATGTCTCACACAAGGTGATCGTTGGTGTATGTCTCACACGAGGCCACCGTTGGTGTATGTCTCACACGAGGCCACCGTTGGTGTATGTCTCACACAAGGTGATCGTTGGTGTATGTCTCACAGAAGGCCACCGTTGGTGTATGTCACACACAAGGCCACCGTTGGTGTATGTCTCACACGAGGCCACCGTTGGTGTATGTCTCACACAAGGTGACCGTTGGTGTTTGTCTCACACAAGGTGACCGTTGGTGTATGTCTCACACGAGGCCACCGTTGGTGTATGTCTCACACAAGGCCACCGTTGGTGTATGTCTCACACAAGGTGACCGTTGGTGTATGTCTCACACAAGGTGACCTTTGGTGTATGTCTCACACAAGGTGACCGTTGGTGTATGTCTCACACAAGGTGACCGTTGGTGTATGTCTCACACAAGGCCACCGTTGGTGTATGTCTCACACAAGGTGACCGTTGGTGTATGTCTCACACAAGGCCACCGTTGGTGTATGTCTCATACAAGGCCACCGTTGGTGTATGTCTCACACAAGGTGACCGTTGGTGTATGTCTCACACAAGGCCACCGTTGGTGTATGTCTCACACAAGGTGACCGTTGGTGTATGTCTCACACAAGGTGACCGTTGGTGTATGTCTCACAAAAGGCCACCGTTGGTGTATGTCTCACACAAGGTGATCGTTGGTGTATGTCTCACACAAGGCCACCGTTGGTGTATGTCTCATACATGGCCACCGTTGGTGTATGTCTCACACAAGGTGACCGTTGGTGTATGTCTCACACAAGGCCACCGTTGGTGTATGTCTCACACAAGGTGACCGTTGGTGTATGTCTCACACAAGGTGACCGTTGGTGTATGTCTCACACAAGGCCACCGTTGGTGTATGTCTTGTGGGATATTTGGGTTTGATTCTGATTAATTAATAATTAAAGTAGTAAATTAAATTACGAAGGACCACCCGCTTTTAAAGTAAAGAGGGAAACTGAGAATTTAGATCATTAGATAAAATTCTAGAGGAAACCAGTGATTATGGATATGACTAGAAAGTATGATCATAAGAATAATTAATGGGCTGTATTATTAAAAAACCAAACCTCAAACACCTACATTGGGGGGTTATTACTGGAGGTCAGTACGTCCAGGAATCAGTGTGGTTCGTTCACTAATTCTATTAATAATAATCTAATCCTATAATTAATGTGGAATATAATATTATTCATACAAAGAAGAACATGAATATGAGCATAATAATGAATTACAGTAAATCACACATTATGTTGAAAACATTCTGAATGTATCAAATTGCAAAGTTATGAGTAAAAAGAAATAAGCCTTAGCTGGTAATAGATTCCTTTAGATAACCCTGGCAGTCCTCTTAACCTCCAAGTCTGGTACACCGACGTCTGACACGGTTAACATGGAGAAGACAGCATGAGGAATTCGTCTCTCGAGCTGCAAAATAAATAACTACCAGTAGCAATTGATTTAACTGCTCAATACATATTCAAGATTATTGATATCTACAGAGAAATTTCTAATCACCTGTTATTAGGTGTTGTCGTGCCGCGTGACGCGCAATCACCCCGCTATTATTAAACCTGTAAATGATGCATCAAATAAAAGGTACTTAGCTGTGGGCACTGTATAAGTATTAAGATTGCCGTAATTTCGCATCCCAGGCTCCGGTGAACCTATCCTGGATTGATGCGTTTCAAGCTGACTGATCACGTGTCGTCAGGAACCAAGTCTAGGGGTCCCTTATTTAACACCAGCACTAGTTGAAGATATTATCTGCAAGGTCGTTCACGCCTCACAGTGGCGGCTTTCATCTGAAGATGGATCACACCTGTCCTATTTGCTGGACAATGGCGTCTGTTTATGAGTACGGTAAGCGCAGCTTGCTTCCTTTCGGTTCTGCACGTGTCCGCGTACTGAGGATGGTGGCGTCCCTCCAACCCACGCCGAGTCGACGTTCATAACACAAATTATTGTCACGAACATTAATATTTCTCGCATTCGCGCTTGAAACTTTAAAGACTGGACGGGTTTATTATTTAGAGGAACGAAATATTATTATTTACCGATTTAGGAATAGTAAATATATAAGGGAGAGGAATTAATGTCTCCCCATGGCATTCATTGATGACGTTAACTCTATCGTGAGGTAGACGCTATGATTCTAACGCTCTATTCGGCTTTTAGTTAGAGAACAATTCGTCTGCAATCAGTTATCATACAGAATGCTTTAATTATGGAGAATCGTATTTAATTCTCACACAAATTGTATATAATGTGTTTTACTGTAAAGAAATCTGACACAATACTAGCGTCAGATGACGTGAGAATTCTAGCCTAATGCACAGATGAATTATTAGTACAGGAGAATTCTACCAGTTGTTAATTTTACTTACTACAATATTAATATGATTGGTAATAAGTAATGAGAATACAACAATGTTGTATTCGATGTTGGAAATATCCAACATAACTCCGGGGGGGGGATTCCCAGGGTCGCAGTGTACTGTGTTGTACTGACCTATCCCGAAGTGATATTAAGATTAACACATTAGTATGTTAGTATGTTAGTACACACATAACGAACGTCCCGGATTTATCAAGGACTTACAAGAATTTAAGTCTTGTTATTCACATGTCAACTGAAACATGTTTGTAGCCTACACAATATTTATAAATTTAACTCTCCCAATTTAAACTAACAGAATCTACAGTGATGCGATATCTTGGGTCATAGTGACGTGTAATGTTTCGTTACGCGATATCACATCGTAGTATCAGTACAGTTTCCTTAGGGGGAAATGAAGGAAATTATTCTTCTTCAGAGTTATAATAGGCTCGCAAATTCCGCCTACATTGTTGAGCTGCAGCTCTAGTGGGACGGTTGCTTGGAGGAACAAATTCATTGTCCTCTGAAATTACTGGGGAAGCTGGATTTGGCTGATATTCTTGTTCAGTCAGTTCTAGGGGAACCAGCTTCTCTAAAGTTTTTAGAGTAGTGTTGCCCTTGCATAAGACTTTAACCACTCTTAGGACACCTTGTCGATCTGGGTGGATGGTGACGATTTTTCCTATAGGCCACTCGGACCTTGGTCCATCACTGTCGACTAGTACAAGGTCTCCAGGTTTTAATTGTACCTTATTGTAAGGACTCGAAGCTCCGTAGTGGTATTCTCGTAGAGCTGTGAGATATTCTCGAGTCCACACCTCATTCCACCTGTTGATAACTCTAGAAAGATGTTGGTAGCTTTCCACCAAGTCTCCTCTGGTCACATGGGATGGGTCTACTGGGTCCTCTTCGACTAAGGGGATGAGAGGGCTCAATAGACCTCCATAGATCAAGTGAGAGGGGCTCAGTGGTTCTCTCTGGGTGTAATCATCAGACAGGTAGGTGATCGGGCGGTTATTGACTCGCGCCTCGATTTCTACAACAATAGTTTGGAGTTCTGAGTAACTGACCCTTTGTCGGTGTAACGTTTTCCTTAGACATCTTTTGACTGTGCCTACCATTCGCTCATAGAACCCACCTTGCCAAGGGGCTCTTGGTGCTATGAATTTCCAGTGACATTGTCTTCTTTGTAAGACTGATTGCACTTCAGGGTGGTTCCAGACTTCTCGTAAACAGCTTTCTCCCGCTACAAAATTAGATCCGTTGTCTGATATCATTAATCTAGGACATGATCGACGGGCAGCAAATCTGCGGAAAGCTTGAATGAACGCTTCAGCACTCATGTCTGGGGTGACCTCTAAGTGTACACCTCTGGTTGTAGCACAGGTAAAGAGACAAATGTACGCCTTCACTGGTATATTATCTGGGTTACCAGTGAGGAGTAAGGCTCCTGTGTAATCTACTCCAGTGGTTTCGAATGGACGAAGATGAACTGCTCGCTCTTCTGGGAGTGGAGGAGGTCCTGGGTAAGGACAGACTCTAGCGTCGTATCTCTTACAGATTACACAAGATTTAATAATGGTCTTAACAGTCTGACGACCTTGAGGAAGCCAGTACTTTTGTCTAAGATCGGTGAGAGTATCTAAAACTCCACCATGTAGGGTACCATATTGATGGTGATGTAAGACAAAAAGTTTAGTTATGATGTGGTGGCGAGGTAAAAGGATTGGGTTCTTAGTGTCTAAGTCAATCTTTGCATGTAGCAAACGTCCTCCACATCGTAGTATGTTATGAGTGTTGACATCGTACCAGATGCCCAGAGATTTAGTGAGTTTATCCGGAAGATTCTCAAATTCACTTCCGTAAGTCTCCTGCTGCGCCCGCTTAATCCAATAATGAACAGGATTGGGGAATTTGTGTCGTATTCCTATTTTAGAGAGGAAATCAAACACGTGTGCAGTCACTCGTAACAATTTGCTTAAATTAGAATAATGATGAGGATTAATGGCTAATGTTCGCTGAGGCTCTGGGTCCTTCATGGGAGTGGTGATATTGGTCACGATGACTTGTGGTTTTTGTTTGGGCCACTGACCACCAACAAGCCATGAAGGTCCGTTGAACCACAGTGAAGATTTGACAAGTTGTTTTAATGTCAATCCTCTCGACAAATAATCTGCAGGATTGTCCTTAGTAGGGACATGTCTAAACTTATAACCTGCGGATAAATCATGAATCTCCCTGACGCGATTACTGACGTAAGGAGTTTTGTTGTTATTGTTTCTTACCCATTGTAAGACTGCCTCATTGTCTGACCACACTACAATCTCACCAAAGTGGATATTACTGAGTGTCTTTGCCAGGCAATGGGCTAACCTTACTCCCACTAGCAACGCAGTCAATTCCATCTGAGGTAAGGATCTCTTTTTGATGGGAGCAACTCTTGCTTTTGATGTGAGTAAAATTGATTGAGCACTGTTAACTAAATAGGCTACTGCGCCATATGCTTTGCCAGAGGCATCGCAAAAAACGTGCAAATTGGTGGGTAAGTTTGGTCCCGAAGCATTACGTGGAAATTTCAAAACACCTAACTGATTAAAATCCGTTGAGAGTATTTGCCATTTGGCTTGTAACTCACTTGGTAACGGATCATCCCATCCCATATGTTGTTGCCAACACTCCTGCATTAGGAGTTTGCCCCTTATTAATATAGGACTAAGTAGGCCTAAAGGGTCAAATGGTTGACTGACAAATGAGAGCAGTGTTCTCATGGTAAGGGTTGAGTTATCGGTTTGCACTGACTTGACATTCATTTTGTCAGTGTTGGTGTTCCATTCCACACCTAGAACCTTTAAGCTACTGGGTACCTGATAATCGGGAAATTCCTTCTCAATTAACTGGTTAAGTAGTTTATTATTTGAGGCCCATGACTGTAGAGGCATATTAGCTCCTAACAGTTCACGGTTAGCCTCATGGTAGATTTCTACCAGATCAGCTTGATCATTAGTTGTCCCCTGGAAATTGTCGACATACAAGTTGTCGCTAATGGTTGCCTTATAAGGGCTGTCTGATTTCCTCAAATGCGTGTCTAATGTGGCTTGCAAAAGAAACGGTGAGGATGTAGCACCAAATAATACAGAGGCGAACCGATAGGTGATTATTTCACTGTTAGGATCCAGTGGATCCTTGTACCAGAGGAATTTTGTGTAGTCACGATCTTCCTCCTGCAATCCTACTCGGAGAAAGGCTTTGCTGATGTCAGCAGTGTAGGCAAAAATGCCTGTGCGAAATCGTAACAATACGTCATGTAGCCTTTGTGTTAGGCTAGGTCCCGTTTGGAGACATTCATTTAGAGACACACTATTAGGCTTTACTTTAGCACTGCAATTAAAGACAATACGAATAGGTGTTGTCCGTGAGTCTTTCACCACAGCATGGTGAGGTAAATAATGACCTGCTTTTCGGTCATCGTGTTCAACAACTTCAATGAACTTATTGTTAAGTTGTTGTTGGATAAGCTGGTGATACATGGTTAATTTCTCTGGCTGCTTCTGCAGTCGTGTTAATTGAGACCGCAATTGTGAGGCTGCCATAAAATAATTCACTGGAAGTTGGGGATGATCTAATTTCCATGGGAGTCTTACCCAGTATTGTTTATTTGAGTAGACAACTGTATCTAGATATTGCTGGTAAGTCCATGTATCATCAGGACTTGGTTGCTCAGGGATGATGCCTAACGTATCTAAATCCCACAAACGATGTATTGGTGGGTCAGACTCAATGTCCTCGGCTATTTCCCTGAAGCGTAGGGGTGACTGTTCTAAGCCTAGTCACGCCACAATTACATTATTGGTTTGTTGGTTTGTGGGCGTTGGACCTTGTCTGAAAAGCACAGGTCCTGTGAGCAATTTGCCCCCTGCGGACGACAACAAATTCATACCATGTTGCCTAGTGCATCCAGTGATAAACTTGTAATAATGATCCGCGCCTATTAATATTCCAATATCTGTGAGACAATCGGAATTTATTTTATGATCCGCTAGCCTCATGCGGTTTCGCTTAAGGTGTCTCGCTGTACGAGCTAATCCTGTGACTTGCAAGTCCGTAGGAATCTTATCTACGACCACAGCATGAATTGGGCTGGCAGAGGATCCTAATCTAACTAGTAATTTGACTACCTTGTAGTCACGTGGTCCACTATTTGATAGGAAACCAGAAATGTTTAACTTCACACTTTTGGTAGGTTTTAAATTTAAATCATCTACCAACTGTTGTGTGATGAAGGTTTTTTGGGAACCTTGGTCAAAGAGACCTCTACTGTTAATTCTAGATCTTCGGTTTATTAATTTAAGCTGAGCAGTAGGCAAGGTAGTACTGTTGCCTGACTCAGTAGCGAGTACATTCACTTCGTGATGTACTTTACAATATTGCACTGACGTAGAATTAGTAAAATTCTCTCCAGTGGGCATAGTTGGTGTAGGAGATTTCCTACATAAGGCGTAGTGGTGTACACCCTGGTTACAACGGTTGCAAGTACGTAGTGGTACTGCACATTTCTTGGGATCATGAGAACCCATACATTTAGTGCATTTGTGCAATTCCTGTAACCTTTTAACTCTAGCATTATACGTAGGATAAGCAGAGCATTGATAAGTGGTGTGTTCCTGATTGCAGAACAGACACTTTCTTTGATTAATAGACTTAGTCTCTCTAGTAGACAAGTCATTGGTTATCTCTGAAGGAGATACTGAATATGTACCTACATTTCCACTTCTTTTCCTGGTGGATGGAGTAGGTTTGGATTTATATTTATTAGACTTACTTGGAGTCTGTTTAGGTTTGACTGAAATATCAGTATTAATTGGTTTAGACTCAGGTCTAATTTTGTCATGAGTCTTTAACCTATTAACTGTGATCCTCAACCCCTCGAAAATCTGATCGAGAGTAAGAAACTCAGTATTATAATGTGAGCAGAGCTCTGTCAAGACATTTCGAGGTAATTTCCTCTGTAACAATAGCTTGATAGACCATTCAGAACTAGGTATATTAACCTTGGTACCTAAGGCCTTTACTAGAGACTCTACTTCTAGTCTGAAGCTTTGAAGTGACTCTGGTCTACTGTTTGGTGCATTCAGATCTAGCAATTGATAATAAAGGGTAGCTATACTTAACTCTTTGTTGCAATAGTTCAACTTCAGGAGTTTTATAGCTTCCTCATAATTACTCTCATTAAGAGTAAGGTTATGTATGACCTTTTTAGCCTCTCCTGTGAGAAGACTGAGTAGGTATGAAAATTTAGAAACCTTGTCTAGAGACTGTTTCTTATGGATGTGAACTTCAAAGGAAGTCCAAAAATTGTCCCAATTTTCTGTATCTAATCCTGAAAAGGTGGGCAAGTCTAGAGTAGGTAAACGAACCTCAGGTAAGTGATTATTGAAGTGAGACCCAGTGTTGCTGGCATTGGATCCAGACTGTTTGGCTAATTTAGATAGCCTGAAAATTTTATCATGAGTATCCTCTTCATATTGGGAGATGTCGTTTACTATTTGACTTACTTCATCAGGATCAATTTCTACAGTATTTAGCAGAGCAAGATAAGATTGACCTGCAGTTCTGACTTGATCAAATTTCAGATCAGCCAATCTAACTGTTGACTCTAAATGATAAGAGTCAATGGGATTATCTTTAGTTAAGTCATCAGCCTTATTGATTAATCTGGTCAAGTGACCTTTAAGGCCAATGTAGGTTCTCCTCAATTGTTCAGGAGTAGCCATGTTGGGCTTAGGTTCAAACTTCACAGTGTTAGGGTATGTATTACTAATGAAGCTTGGATACTTGTTCATTAGTGAACAGGTAACATTAATTGTAGCCTAAATTAAGATGACTACTTTATGGTTTACCTCACTTGAGGTTGAATGTACCTACCTACCTAACAACAAATAGCTAGATATTTTGTGTACTGTCTGAACTCCACCACTAGTTCTCGTCCGGTTAGCTCATCCTTATCACCATCAGAGTTAATGGAGATAATCCAGCAATACACAAAATAGATACACAAAATAATGTATACAAGAGAAATATTATGGAGATACTCCAATCAGAGTTATCTCAAAATTTATCCCACCCTATAGAGGGTCAGCACAAATAATGTAATATATACACAACACTGACTAGTTTTAGATCTAGTCATAATAATTCCTAGCTAAGAACTATAAATTTATTTAGTCTGGGCTTGTACCAAATTCAGCACAATCTCAGCCTAAATTCTACCTAATAACATGGGTAAAGATTATTGTGGTGCAATAAGGTAAATATAGTTGTGCTGTATTTTTGGGTTTTTTGTTTTATAAGAGTGCTCTTGCACACACAGGTGAATAATTATGTACAGTTAAGTTTGGCTTGCTAGCCACAGCCTTTTGTGATGGTTGATGGTGTTAATTAACTTGTCAACCACATGCAACCTAGATTCCCCTGACAAATGTACACCGTCTCTGGTCAGGTTCTGTCTGTAAGGTCTGGCTGTAAATTGTATATATGTGGCATCCAATCTCACTCGTTTTTTCAGCCTGAAATTTATGAACTTAGCAGCTCTCAGGTAGTATTCCGGAGTTACTCCCCAACGATTATCTTGGCTTGGTTGGCGAGGCTCCACTAATGTGAATACTACTGATTCACTGATGAGCTTGAAAGAAGAAATTATGTTTTTGAGGTGTTTGATCACCTCGGCTGGATGACGAGTGGGGTGGATGTCATTACCACCTAAGTATATGATAGTTAGGTGGTGAGGCCACTCTAACGCAGGTGTTAGGGTGGTGTTATTGTAAAAGTTGTGAGCTGTTGCTCCTGGTGACCTAAAGATTCTCACCTCAGTGTGAGGTATAGGTCTAAGTGTTGTGGGTAATTGGCTATGACCCACTAAAGCCACTTTATACATGAGGTAAAAGTAGCAATATGTTAGTGTGATCTAGGCTAACTGATGTGTTACAATGTTAGTTGACACAATTGATTAAATAGTTAGTCTAGCTTTTATCACACAAGGATTAGTTATTAATGGTTAATATTTTAATTATAAATTTAATGCCTATCCGGTTCGAAGGACCATAATGTGGGATATTTGGGTTTGATTCTGATTAATTAATAATTAAAGTAGTAAATTAAATTACGAAGGACCACCCGCTTTTAAAGTAAAGAGGGAAACTGAGAATTTAGATCATTAGATAAAATTCTAGAGGAAACCAGTGATTATGGATATGACTAGAAAGTATGATCATAAGAATAATTAATGGGCTGTATTATTAAAAAACCAAACCTCAAACACCTACATTGGGGGGTTATTACTGGAGGTCAGTACGTCCAGGAATCAGTGTGGTTCGTTCACTAATTCTATTAATAATAATCTAATCCTATAATTAATGTGGAATATAATATTATTCATACAAAGAAGAACATGAATATGAGCATAATAATGAATTACAGTAAATCACACATTATGTTGAAAACATTCTGAATGTATCAAATTGCAAAGTTATGAGTAAAAAGAAATAAGCCTTAGCTGGTAATAGATTCCTTTAGATAACCCTGGCAGTCCTCTTAACCTCCAAGTCTGGTACACCGACGTCTGACACGGTTAACATGGAGAAGACAGCATGAGGAATTCGTCTCTCGAGCTGCAAAATAAATAACTACCAGTAGCAATTGATTTAACTGCTCAATACATATTCAAGATTATTGATATCTACAGAGAAATTTCTAATCACCTGTTATTAGGTGTTGTCGTGCCGCGTGACGCGCAATCACCCCGCTATTATTAAACCTGTAAATGATGCATCAAATAAAAGGTACTTAGCTGTGGGCACTGTATAAGTATTAAGATTGCCGTAATTTCGCATCCCAGGCTCCGGTGAACCTATCCTGGATTGATGCGTTTCAAGCTGACTGATCACGTGTCGTCAGGAACCAAGTCTAGGGGTCCCTTATTTAACACCAGCACTAGTTGAAGATATTATCTGCAAGGTCGTTCACGCCTCACAGTGGCGGCTTTCATCTGAAGATGGATCACACCTGTCCTATTTGCTGGACAATGGCGTCTGTTTATGAGTACGGTAAGCGCAGCTTGCTTCCTTTCGGTTCTGCACGTGTCCGCGTACTGAGGATGGTGGCGTCCCTCCAACCCACGCCGAGTCGACGTTCATAACACAAATTATTGTCACGAACATTAATATTTCTCGCATTCGCGCTTGAAACTTTAAAGACTGGACGGGTTTATTATTTAGAGGAACGAAATATTATTATTTACCGATTTAGGAGTAGTAAATATATAAGGGAGAGGAATTAATGTCTCCCCATGGCATTCATTGATGACGTTAACTCTATCGTGAGGTAGACGCTATGATTCTAACGCTCTATTCGGCTTTTAGTTAGAGAACAATTCGTCTGCAATCAGTTATCATACAGAATGCTTTAATTATGGAGAATCGTATTTAATTCTCACACAAATTGTATATAATGTGTTTTACTGTAAAGAAATCTGACACAATACTAGCGTCAGATGACGTGAGAATTCTAGCCTAATGCACAGATGAATTATTAGTACAGGAGAATTCTACGAGTTGTTAATTTTACTTACTACAATATTAATATGATTGGTAATAAGTAATGAGAATACAACAATGTTGTATTCGATGTTGGATATATCCAACATGTCTCACACAAGGTGACCGTTGGTGTATGTTTCACACAAGGTGACCGTTGGTGTATGTCTCACACAAGGCCACCGTTGGTGTATGTCTCACACAAGGTGACCGTTGGTGTATGTCTCACACAAGGTGATCGTTGGTGTATGTCTCACACAAGGTGACCGTTGGTGTATGTCTCACACAAGGCCACCGTTGGTGTATGTCTCACACAAGGTGACCGTTGGTGTATGTCTCACACAAGGCCACCGTTGGTGTATGTCTCACACAAGGTGACCGTTGGTGTATGTCTCACACAAGGTGACCGTTGGTGTATGTCTCACAAAAGGCCACCGTTGGTGTATGTCTCACACAAGGTGACCGTTGGTGTATGTCTCACACAAGGTGACCGTTGGTGTATGTCTCACACAAGGTGACCGTTATTGTATGTCTCACACAAGGTGACCGTTGGTGTATGTCTCACACAAGGTGACCGTTGGTGTATGTCTCACACAAGGTGACCGTTATTGTATGTCTCACACAAGGTGACCGTTGGTGTATGTCTCACACAAGGTGATCGTTGGTGTATGTCTCACACAAGGTGATCGTTGGTGTATGTCTCACACAAGGTGACCGTTGGTGTATGTCTCACACAAGGTGATCGTTGGTGTATATCTCACAGAAGGCCACCGTTGGTGTATGTCTCACAAAAGGCCACCGTTGGTGTATGTCTCACACAAGGCCACCGTTGGTGTATGTCTCACACAAGGTGACCGTTGGTGTATGTCTCACACAAGGGGACCGTTGGTGTATGCCTCACACAAGGCCACCGTTGGTGTATGTCTCACACAAGGTGACCGTTGGTGTATGTCTCACACAAGGTGACCGTTGGTGTATGTCTCACACAAGGGGACCGTTGGTGTATGTCTCACAGAAGGCCACCGTTGGTGTATGTCTCACACAAGGGGACCGTTGGTGTATGTCTCACACAAGGTGACCGTTGGTGTATGTCTCACACAAGGGGACCGTTGGTGTATGTCTCACAGAAGGCCACCGTTGGTGTATGTCTCACACAAGGGGACCGTTGGTGTATGTCTCACACAAGGTGACCGTTGGTGTATGTCTCACACAAGGCCACCGTTGGTGTATGTCTCACACAAGGGGAACGTTGGTGTATGTCTCACACAAGGTGACCGTTGGTGTATGTCTCACACAAGGCCACCGTTGGTGTATGTCTCACACAAGGCCACCGTTGGTGTATGTCTCACACAAGGCCACCGTTGGTGTATGTCTCACACAAGGCCACCGTTGGTGTATGTCTCACACAAGGCCACCGTTGGTGTATGTCTCACACAAGGCCACCGTTGGTGTATGTCTCACACAAGGTGACCGTTGGTGTATGTCTCACACAAGGCCACCGTTGGTGTATGTCTCACACAAGGGGACCGAGATCATGAGACACAAGCCGTCATATACAAACTTGCAACCCTCGCATGTGGTTGGATGTTTGGACCTGGGCCCCACAGCACAATTACACTGGTCACATTTATCATAACTTCCTGCCATCTCTGCTACATAGCTGGCGCTCTGGGAGGATACTCACCCAAAAGAATATATCTTACTTCTCTGTTTATATATATATTTCCCCTAAATAGGGCCTAACAGCTGGGTGGACAGTGCTTCGGATATGTAGTCTTAAGGTTCGGGTTCGATCCCCGGTGGAGGTGGAAACAAATGGGCAGAGTTTCTTACACCCTGATGCCCCTGTTACCTAGCAGTAAATACGTGTCTGGGAGTTAGACAGCTGCTATGGGTTGCTTCCTAGGGGAGTATAACATAAAGGAGGCCTGGTCGAGGACCGGGCCGTGATGACGCTAAGCCCTGAAACCATCTCAAGATAACATCAAGATAGCCGCCAGCTATGGTTAGCACCACACTTGAATTCCAAAACGTAGGCCTCTTTCTGCCACTCGTATATCACTTCTGCAACCCGTTCTCGCACTTGCTTATAGTCAATATATTTCTTATGAATAAGTGCATATGCGACATACTAATTTATTGTGAATATTTAAGTTTACCTTGAAAAGCTGAATATAAAACCACAACCTAACCTAACCTTCTTAGTATGTTAAGATATACAATTAGAACTGAACCTGTACCTATACTGATATTACAGTTTTATAAAAATAATAAAACAAAACTAAAATATTTAAATAAATTGTAAAGTAACGTAGGATATTGCCATTTTTTTTATAAAATATCTATTGTTTAATAAAACTGAGAAAAAGTTAGTGCTCTGAAAAAATATATGGCTTGGAATATATCACATATGTATTTATTTACAAGCGAAATAGTGACTATAAGCAATAAGTCATATATGTGCTGTCTTGTGCGAGAGCAGGTTGACTTCGGATAATATTTTATTGCAGGTTCGTTAGTTATGCTTTAGTCTGCCACACTTGTGTCGCGCCCTTAACACCCGGGAAATCGGACCTCTAACTAGGAGCTCTAGCACCCACCCCCTAACATCATCTCGTCAGTATGATGCTAACATTAGTAGCATCATAATATGCTACTTAAGATGCATACTCACGTAAACCAAACTGCTACACTAAGGTGTGGAGGCAACCAGACTGGGACATGCCGACCAACTGATGTCCTCAGTTACTCTGTTGATGTACCATCGGCTTCCACTGGATCGCCGTCCAGGATAGAACCACCTTCCGTCACTTGCTCCAGCCAAATGTCAACTCCCAAATCCACATCTGTCACCTATGTCCTCTGGTCCTCCACACAACCAGCCCTTGTGTGTTTCCGGCCACCCTGTGTCCTTGAAGTAACGCCTTCCTTATAGCAGCCATAACTGGCGGATGATTCTTAGCCGGTACCGACATTCTGGCGTCCCAGATGTCTCCACTAGCTTGCTTGCACACACACACACACACACACACACCCATTCATACACACTTCCCTTGCCCCATACTCTGAGAGAGATTTTCGAATTTATTCACTCCTTCACTTTGGGTCACAACAATGGCCTTTTTAAAAATAAATCATGCCTTACAAACTGCTCCAGGTTTTGGAAATGGCAACCAAGTATTCAGACAAGGACTTCCAGTACATCTAATATACTTAAACTTTGCTAAAGCTTTTGCTAATGTACCACATGAAAGACTGACATGGAAAGTACAAACACATGGAATATATGGTAGAATACTAGAATGGATCAAACAGTGATTGAAACAAAGAAAGAAAAGTGTCGTCCTAAACGGAAATATCTCTGACTGGAGAAATGTGGTGAGTGGAGTACCGCAAGGTTCCATTTTGGGGCTAACCCTTTTTGTCATATACATCAATGACATAGAATAGAATATCACAAACCATATCATCAAAATTGAAGATGACGCTAAGATTAATGGTAAAGTATGGAGTGAACATAATATTGAGGCCTTACAAAACGATCTACATGAACTCCACAAGTGTCGGACGATTTGCAGATGCTCTTTAACTTCGAAAAATACAAAGACCTTGCATGTGGGGCATAACATTGCACATCACAACTATCAAATAAAAAGTATTACCTTGCAGGAGGTTGATGAAGAAGGACCTTGGAGTCAGGATCCACAAATCAAATCAAAAGTTGCTCAACAAGTGGAAGCTGCAGTAAAAGTTGCTCAACAAGTGGAAGCTGCAGTAAAAGTTGCTCAACAAGTGGAAGCTGCAGTAAAAGTTGCTCAACAAGTGGAAGCTGCAGTAAAAGTTGCTCAACAAGTTGAAGCTGCAGTAAAAGTTGCTCAACAAGTTGAAGCTGCAGTAAAAGTTGCTCAACAAGTGGAAGCTGCAGTAAAAGTTGCTCAACAAGTGGAAGCTGCAGTAAAAGTTGCTCAACAAGTGGAAGCTGCAGTAAAAGAAGCCAAACATATCCGAGGAATAGTCAGACGTAACTTTGATTTAATTGAAAATAGAGTAACTATTTTTTTTTCAACAGTATAAATCTCTTGTCCTTGTATTATTGTATCGAAGCATGGAGACCTCAGCTTCAGAAAGGTACATCTGCTTAAGGAAAAGTTCAACACCGGGCAAGAAAAATCATTCCTGAACTAAGTGGGCTCTTTTCTTTCTTTTCTTTGATGTCCAAAGGGTTTGGAAAGGTTGGGGAAGGTAGAGGGTATGGGGAGGTGAAGTTCTGGAAGAGGATGCGGGTGTTGAGAGAGAGGAGGTTAGAAAGTTCGGTGGCCTGTCCACCATGGGTTGACATGTGTGTGTCGTTTGTTTGGGTTTGTGGTGTGTTGGGTTGCCAGTACTTTGGCTGGGTGGCTAGTGTTTGTGTCCTAGCTGGTGTCTGGAAGCCCTAGGTGGAGTTGGCTGCAAGAGTTTAATCTTAGCAACATCACGGTAGTTACTCTTCTGGTAGCACAAAAAAGGTTTTGGTTGTTTTTATTTTTTTAAATTTTTATTTATTTATTTTTAATTCTTGATAAGGTATAGATCGGGTCCGGGATGGGCCACTCATCTGGGTCGTCTGGAAGGCCACTTAGTATTTGAGGTCTTGGGAAGGCCTGATCATGGATGTGTCTGATCACTTTTTGTTAGAGAGTTATTCTTCTGGTCCTGTGTGGTGGTTCATGGATCTCTTAGTCACTGGTGGTGTTTACTGCTTCGTAGGGATCTTCGGGGTCTGGGACATACATGTGCTTCATGCGGTACAGCTGCCTTCTGGCCAGGTAGCTGAGTCTGATGTTCATTGGCATCATGTTGAGTGTCTCATGGAGTTGGTCTGTTCTTACCATATTCATCAGTGACAGGCCCTCTGCAAACCGAAGTGCTTTATTTTGTACCCGTTGGATCTTCAGCAAGTTGGTTTTGTTGGTAAGGTTCAGGTGGACGTAAGGGTACTCCAGGCTAGGCCTTATTATCATTCAGTACAGGTGGAGCTTGATGTGGGATGGGGCTTGCCCAAAGCGGAAGAGCCTCAACAGGGAACCCCTAGCCATCGCTGTCTTCTGGGAGGCGTACTGGGTGGAGTTGAGTAGCTTGTTGAAGTTGTATCCGAGCACTGTGTTGGAGTTTAAGATGGCTATGGGTTCACCCCTGATCCTTATCTCCCCCCCCCCCCCCTCGTTTTCTATTGAGAAGGCCATACATCTGACAGTGCTTATTTGGATCTTTTCTGGGTTAGTGGTGATCCTCCATTTTCTTTCCCAGTTAGCAGTCCTGGCTAGTTCTATGTTCACCTTACGGGTTACAGTTGCATGTTTGGCTGCTTGGCTACTTGGGTTAGATGTTATTTCGTGTGTTTCGTCGTCTGCAAATTGGACAATAATGGTGTCCCTGTGCTCCGATTGGGGCAGGTCATTTACAAAAACGTTGAAGAGGACAGGGCTCAGGCACGACCCTTGGTGGACTCCAGCTGTTGGGGTGAAAACTGCTGCAGCTTTCGCCTTGAAGCTGGGAGTAACTTGTCTGTTCTTTATGAAGTTTCTGATCAGCCTGAGGAGGGTCCAGTTTTGGGCTGGTAATTCTGCTAATTTGTACACCAGACCATCGTGCCATAGGCTGTCCTTGACCTTGTGGACGTCCCTCGTCGCAATCAGGGCTACCTGTTTTTGCTGGCGAATTGATCTCACAGCATCTTAGATGATGTTTATTGTGTGCAAGGTTGACCTTTGTGCTCGAAAGCCAAACTGTTTTTTTTGTGAAGAGGTTTCTGTACTCCATGTAGAAATTGAAACGGTTGGACATGATTTTTTCAAAGCACTTGCCTATTGTGTCTAAGAGGGAGATTGGACGGTAGTTGCCAGGCTGATGGGGGTCTTTCTTGGGTTTGGGAATGAATATCATCTTGGCCGATTTGAAAGCTAAGGGAATGTGACCAGAAGCCAACATGGCATTGAATAGGTTGAGTAGGGATTGCAGAAAATTGCCTGGTAGGAATTTGATCTGCTTTGCTTTGATCCCCGATGGTCCTGGCCTTATCTTGGATGTTTTTAATGACTCCTCTCATCTCTACCATAGTTATGGGTCTTGTTAGTGGGTGGTCGTCTTGGAGGGTTGTCAGGTCTATCAAGGGGGTGCTGAGAAGGAAGGCGGCGTTTTCTGTTGTCCATTGGTTGACACGGATGAAGTGAATGTTGTTGAAGGCTCTGCTGTTTAAAACTGTGAGAGTCTTTTTTTCCATACTGCACCGATGAGGTCAGCCTGTTCTTGTGGGTCTTCTAATTTTTCCTGTTGTTTCCCGTCATCTTCATCCAGGAATGTGTGTATGAGGCGGGTGAGGCTGGGGTTAGCCGATCCCAGGAGCTGTCTGATCTTACGCCAGAAGGCTCCTGGCTCCTTTTCGTACTGGTTGGCCTGTCTCACAAGGGTTCCCCATATGTGGCTCTTATGAGTTAGCATTAGGTCTATGGTTTCCCTTCTGAGTGTTTGTAGGAACAACACTGGTGGCTGGCCAGTTTGGTAGTGGCTTTGACAGGCTCGTTGGTACTCATTCATTTTACCTCTGATTTCTTGGGTCGGTTTATATAGGTGGTGGGCCCTTGTGGTGGATCTTTCACAGGTGGCTTCAGTTGCAAGCTGGATGTGGTTGTGGATGGTGTTTACTGCTTGGTCTATTGTTTGGGTGGGTAGGTTGTCAAACTCAATGATGGGGTCGTCAGTGAGGAAGGTGTCATAGTCCCTGGCTCGCATGGTTTCCAGTCTGGGCCTGGGAGGTGTCACAAACTGGAAGGGGGTAGCTTAGAGGATGGTGACCACATGTATGTGATCCGACCCCACGTTCTTGCCTGGGGTCACTCTGCAGTGGAACAGGTCACAGTCTCTGTTGGTCAGTAATATGTCAGGGGAGCCACTCACAGTGCCAGCAAAGAATGTCTTGAAGTGGGGGCCTTCGAAGGAGAGGTCTCTGTTTTGCATTAAACTGAAGAGCTGTCTGCCCTTTAGGTCTGCTCTGGTAGGAGCGTTGAATAGGGCCTGGTGGTGGTGGGCATTCAGGTCTCCTGCAATTATAGTTGGGAGTGTCCTGTCGAGCAGCCTGTTGAGTGGGATAGAGGGGAGGTAAGCGAGTCCTGGGGGTAGGTATGCGGTGCAGACGATTAGGGGCCGTGTGAGGTGGTGAATTCTATTGCAAGGAAGTGGTCATCTTCTATGAGGATGGGGCTGTAGGAAAGCCTTCTCCTTATTAGGATTGCCACCCCGCTGTGCATCCCCCCCCCCCCCCAGTTGACCTCCCTAGTGGAATATCCCCAAAGTGAGGTGTGCTGGTCCTGTCTAACCGCTGTTTCATTGAGTAAGATAATATCTGGGTTAAGTCTGGCTACCTCCAGGGTGAGGAGGTATCTGTTGTTGAAGTAGTGTCTGACATTCACTTGAAGAATGGTGATCCCCATTGTTGGTTGTGAGTCGTATGTGTTTGTTTGGCTCGAGTGTCAGTGTTGTTAACTTCGGTTTGGCTTCTGATGTGTGTGTAGGTGGAGGATAGGTATTTTGGACCAGGGATCATGTTCTTGGTTCCGGCAGGGGGATGGATGAGGTTTTCCACACGTTGCTGTACAATTGAGGGGTCTTTGTTGACGCTACTGTTCTCGATGTCCACGTCTGTAGTGCTAGAGTCACTCACAGATGGAGTATTATGGGGGGTTGCTTGCCCTTATCCTGTCCTCAGGGGATGAGCTTCGGCTGCTAGTGTTGGCCCTGAGCCTCTTAGAACAGTGGTGTGTGGAGCTGCTGGGTGTGGAACTGTGGTGTGTGAGGCGCTGATTGCGTCTAGGGTTTCTTATGGCAAGGGTGATTGTGAGGGCTTTGAGTATAATCCTGTCTGGGACTACTGTAGGAAGGGCGAACCTGGGTGTTTGCTAGTTTGTCGGGGTGGAGGGGCCGGGGTGATTCTGGGAGTTTGGTGTCTCTTGAGCGTTGGATGAGGCCTGGGAGTGGAAAGTATTTGGGTTGGGGTTGTTGGGTTTTTGGTCCTGGCCGGCGGCTGTTGTGTTGTTAGGAGACAGGTAGGCCAACGAGTCCTTGGACATGTGGACAGGGGACTGGCCATTGTGCCTCTTGTTGGTTGGGGTTACCCCAGGCGTTTACTGGTGGAGGAGGGGCAGGAATGGTGATTGCTGCTTGTTGACGGGCTGTTGTCACCGTTTCTTGTGCTTGCTTGATTGCATCCTCTCTATGGGGACACAAATGAGAGATTGCAATGTGTGCACCATTGCATAGTGCACATTTGGGTGTTGGGCTTGTGCATTCCCTGTAGTTGTGTTCCCCTGCACATCTGCTGCACTTGGGGATTTCAATGTTGCATGCACTGGAATAGTGGTCATACTGGAAGCATTGTTTGAGCTTGTGAAACCTCTGTAGGGTGATTTGGTCAGGGCCAGACTTGATGCCAAATGCAGAAAAGCCAAGGTTGCAGACTTGTGCTGCTTGCTCCGGTGAAGCCAGAAATAGCTTCAGTACTTAGTTGTTGTGGGACTGAGTTGTGAACCTGTGGGCATGAATTATTTTAATATCACTGTTTTATCTCCAGATTTCTGCAGATATCTCGTCAACTGAGTGATCCATGATGATGTCATGGATCCTATGTACAAAGATAGTGCGTTTGGCTTGGAATTCGGCCGGGGGGTAGACTGTGATCCACCTTCTCCAATTGTTTGTTTTGACTGTCGGTCGAAAGGAGTTCTGGAAGGTCTGTATTGTGTACCAACAAGATGGCTCCAGTTGTTATTTTGAACACATTTTTTGTAGGTAATCTGGGTGATCTCATGAATTACTTCAAGTAGTTGGGCTGGAGAACGAATCTGGCCAGATTCGTCAGTGAAGCTGACTTTGGCCGCCATGACCTTGTGGGGCCAGGAAGCCTAATCTAATCTGTACTAAGATGGATGTTTGTGTTGTGTCTTGGTAGACTAAATGACTGATGGGTGTTAGTTCGGCCGAGGCTGCTAACTTCTAATTGTTAGGCAACTAGAGCTACTTGAACAGTTGGTAATTGAACCTATCGATAGCCTAAGCCTGCTAGTTCCCCATCAAACCTTCGAGAGAATTTCAAGAACCCAGTTTTGGCTACCGCTCGGGAATGATCGTTTGGAATGGCGAAAAACAAGAGGTAGAAACAGTTTAGAAAGACAGCCTTATGCACATTTTAATTCTATGATTAGTAGGTTGTGCATTGTGTATTGTGTGTGTGTGTGTGTGGAGTGTTGTTGTACAGGCAGGGAGAGAATGAGGAGGATGAGGGGTGGAGTTGGGGGGGGGGGATGAAGGATGAGGATGGGGATGGGTTTATTTGGACATCATTCTGCTGTAAGCGTCTGTAGAGCTGGGTTGGGTCACAGTTCAATTGCCAAGGCCTCAACGGCGCGACTTGGCGACGAGAGAACTTGTAGCTGACTGAGAGCAAGTCTGGCTGCTGAGCGGCCGGCCGGCTGTGATTGGCTGGCTGGCGCACCAATCCTGAGAGAGGTGGGCGGGGCCAAGGCGCGGACGTCCCTGTAGATGGCGGGAGCTCCTGGGCTTTATGCCGTTGTGTGTTTATGCCTTTATGCTCTAAGTGGGCTCCCATACGAGGAATAATTGAGAGTTTACAGGGTTAACAACACTGCAAACCAGACATGACAGGGCTGAACTCATCGAAACTTAAACTGTTGAAGAATTTGTTGAGCGTTCTGTCCTCGTCGAGGCTACTCGAGAGATAGTGGCCAGAATCAGAATCAGAATAATACAGGAGAAGATGCCCATTGGGGCGAGCTTGGAAGTGGGGACAGAAGAAGATAAGGGGGGGTGAGAGGAAGATTTGTAAGAGAAAAAGTGCTAGGGCTAAACCCAGCTGCGTGTCGTTTGGTTGCGGCATTCGAGGCAGGGACTCAGTCGGGTGTTTTCAGTGACAACATCGGGACATCACAAACTCACAACATCACAGTGATTGGCTCAAGTGCGTCAGGGCTGAACTTTTTACGGATGGTTTGTGCTGGTTGTTGAGAGCTGAATATGTAATGATGGTGGATGCTGGGTGTTGAGAGCTAAAGTTTAACGAAATACAGAGTTAGGAGGAGGATCATGGATGGTAGAGAAGAGGTCATGATTGTTTCGTGGTAGTCTGAGAGTGTGTAGGAGAAAATCAATGTGTTGTTCATGATAAGTGAGTAGTCTATCAATTTGTTTGTCTGATACAGTTTTCCAGTAGGTATATAGGGCAGGAATGTTCGTACTTTCATGGAGACTTTGACTGGTATTTAACTCTTGCCATCGGGTGTTGAGTACCCATCTTAGTGCTCTATTCTGTATTCTTTGAAGCTTTATTTTGTTAGTACGTGCAGATAGAGAAAGAGCTAGTGGAGCATATGTTAGGAGAGGTCTAATAAGTGCTTTGTAAAGGTGCATTTTTGTGTCAGGTTTTGCAAATCTAAGTCTGTACAGTTTTTTCATGGCTTGAAGAGCTATTGCATGTTTCTGTGTAATGTGTGTGAAAGAGTAGTTGTCGATCAAATGTGAGTCCAAGGACTGTGGAGGAGGGAGATACAGAGATATAAGTAGGATTTTAAGTGTATGAATAGAGTTTGAGAGGAATTGGGCGAATAGTTCTTTTGCAGAAAAAGTAGGTGATTTTAGATTTGCTGGAGTTGGTTTTTATACGCCATTTGTACTCCCACTCAGTGACAACATCAAGTTCTGTTTGTGCTCTGTTTGTTAGTGTATCAATGGTGTTGCTGGTGACAAGGTGAGAGACATCATCGGCATAACATATGGTTAATGAAGTGTGATGAACAGGGTCAGGAATGTCGTTTATGTATAGGATGTAGAGTGTTGGGGCAAGAACAGAACCTTGGGGAACACCGGCATGTAAGTTGAAGTAGTCAGAGTGTTGTCGGAGGAACTTAATTCTCATTGTCCTATTGTCTAAGTAGTTAGAAAGAAGTTTGGTGGTGATAAGAGGAAGATTAAAGTTGTTGCATAGTTTGAATTTTTAGCCGTCATGCCAAACAGTGTCAAAGGCCTTCTCAACGTCCTTAGTGATGAGTGCAGTCTTAAGTCTTTGGTGCTGATTGATACTGAGGTAGTTAGTCATGATGTTTAAGGCGTCGTGAGTGGACCATTGAGGCCGAAATCCAAACTGTTTGTTAGTGAGTAAGTCATTGTGTTCTAGGTGGGTTCTAAGTCTCTGGTTGATCAGCCTTTCAAAGACTTTGCCAAGTGTCTCTAGAAGGCTGATGGGTCTATAGTTCTTTGGGTCAGTGTGAGGTTTCCCAGGTTTTGGAATAAGAACGGCTGTGGCAGATTTAAAGTTGAGTGGAAAGTATCCAGAGGCAAGGGAGGCGTTGAATAGGTTAGTGATAGCAGTAATGATAGAAGCAGGGAGTTGTCTAAGAAGGATATGTCCAATGCCAGACGCACCAGGGGCTCTACGACGAGTGCCCATGAGAGCTGTCTTGACATCAGCTAGAGTTAGGGGAGTCTGTAGTTCAGTGTTTGTATTGAGATTGTCAAGGTGGATGAGGTCGTCTGGTGTAGTTGCTTGTCTATTTTGGTGTATCCAGTCTTCGACTGCTTCAATGTTGGGGCGTGCAAATGGTTCAGGAGGATGTGGGTGAAAGATTTGTTCCCAGTGGTGTTTAAAAATGTTGAGTACTGCTTCAGGATCAGTGATTTTGTTGTTATTATGTAGAAGGTATTTAAACGGTGTGTGAGTTGATCCTTGTAATCGTTTGATTTGTTTCCAGAATTCTTGAGGTGTCAGTTTTCTGTATTGTTCTGCTTGTTCTATGAGGTGTTTCCAATGTTTTGTGTGATCTTCATCTAGGCTGTTAAGGATGTGGTTTTTTAATGCTGTTAGGTCCCATAGTATTTGTCCATGACGATGTATGTTTTGTAAGAATCTAGTGTGATAGCAAGCTAAGAGGCGTTTTGAGCGAATGGAGGGGGTGAAAGTGAAATGTGGTTTGTGTGTTGTTTTAGGAATGGAGATGTTTGCTGCATGAATGATGGTGTCTTGTATGTTGCGTGCTTGTGTGTCGATGTCAGTGTGATGTTTGTCATTGTATTCATAAGTGAGATCAGTGTCATCAATGTGTTGTTTGAACATGTCCCAGTTTGCCCTAAGGTATGAGAATTGAGGAGTGCTGGGGATGAGAATAGGATTTGTGGAGACTGTGAGAATTAAGGGAATATGATCAGAGCCCGTAATGGGCCCTGGTGAAATGAAGTGTTGCAAGTTGCTGCCATGTCTGTTGGTGAATATGAGATCAGGCCTGCCAGAACCTGCATGTGTGAAACAAGTGGGGAAATCAGGGCCAAGAAAGAATAGATGTTTTTGGGTGTATATTTGGTGAAGCTGTCTGCCATGCTGATTTGTGGTATTGTGGTGGAATGTAGGATGTTGTGCATTGAGGTCTGCAAGCAGAAAAACAGGCAAGTGAGTGTGGTTGAAGAGAGTTATGAAATCTTGCATGGGAATGTCGGTGTTAGGACGGGTGTAGGTTGTGCAGATGATGAGAGACCCCATTTGTGTGTGAACTTTAATGGCTAGGAAATGTTTGTGAAGCCAATGAGTGTGTAGGAGTTCGTGTTTGTATGAAGAACGGATGAGTATTGCAACTCCTTCATGTGCTTCATCTGGTGACTGGTAAGAGGAGTAGCCATAATGTTTGATTTTATATGAGTTCGTAATGTATGTGCTATTTAATAATAGCACATCAGGTCTCTCGATCTCAATAAAATCTGACACCATGTGTCTAATGGAGAAATATGCCCGCACATTAAATTGGATGATCTTTATGAATTTTTAGGTTTTGATGGGGTGCTGGTGGGGTTTTGTGCATGTACAGGAGCATGAGGTTTGCGTGATTCAATGACTTGGGCAGTTACTGAGGAGGGTGCATCTTGGAGGAGGGTGGTAGGAATTGTGGGAAATTGACAGCGGGAGGTGGGAGTAAGACAACGGGTTGCTGAGCGGGCTCGGGACGAGATGAGATGAGTTACAGAAGAAATGACTGGAGTTGTTGGGGGATGGAGGAAGACAGAAGGCTTGTTGGCAGGAACCGGGTGAGAGGTATCAGAGGTTGTAGTGTTTGAAGTCAGATTAGAAGTGGAGGGGACAATGTTGGGAGAAGAGGGTGAAGGTGCTTTTGACATGGATGATTCAGTTTGGGATAGTCCAGGATGTGCTGTTTGGTCAGTGGCACCGTTTTCTGTAGCAGTTAGGAGTGGGATGGGAGGATATTGTGGGGGAACTGTAGAATTTTCCTCAGTTGAAGTCGTGGTGTTTTGTGGAGTGAGGACTGTAGGCGAGAATGGAGCAGAGCGCAATAGCTGAGTAGGAGGAACAGAGATACTAGGAAGGCCGTTATGAGTGAGAAAAATAGGAAGATAGTCAGCAAAGTCACGGCCATCGTCCTTGGCCTTCAAGTAAGCAGCTTGTACACAGGCAGTGACTCGTTCATATGAAAGGTTCTGAAGAGGAGAATAAGGTGGAGGTGGTGGGTGAGGGAAGAGAGGTGGAGAGGACTGAGTTTGTTGTGCAGTATTATGGAGATGATGTTGCTGGTGAGGTGAAGCATTAAGGACGCTGGCATAGGACATTGAGGTGGCTGATGCTGTTTGGTGATGAGATAAGTTATGGGAGGTTGAAGAAGAAGAATGAGGGTGTGCTTGAGTGCGAGGTTGGTTATTGCGAAGAGATTTTAGGGTTTGCTTTCTCAAAGGGCAAGATTTGTCAACTGCTGAGTGAGCACCTTGGCAATTGGTGCATTTTAGGATAGGGGCAGAGCACTGAGTATAAAAATGACCTTCAGCAGAGCATTTGGAGCAAATTTGTGGGCTTTTACATTTTCGTGTTTCGTGATTATACTTGTAACATTTGAAACATTGTAGCAAAGGAAGATAGTCAACTGGACTAATGAGATAGGGAGGAGTGCTGGTGTTGAGGATTTTAATTCCATGGTGCAAGAGTTTTTGAGCTTCTGTAGGGGAGGAACATTGGATCTTGAGGTGTTTTGTATTGGGCACTGGGTATATCTCCATTACAGTAATAGCATTTCTGTGTGAGATGTCTTGAGTGAGATTGATAGTATTAGATGCTGATAGGACAGAGCTGTCGACATTTCTTACAAGGACAGAGCATTTAGTTTTTTGTTCAATAGTGAGGACAGGAGTCAGTGAAGCTTGTGTGAGTTTACTGAAAGTAGGTTCCTTGAAACAGGCAAAAAGGTCGTCTTCTGAGGCAATGAGAAATTTGATGGTGTTTGTGTTGGCGTGTTTGATATGGTTAGTGGCAGGTGTGCCAGTGGCATTGTAAAAGGTAGTGATGCAGTCAATAGTGTCTATGGGTGTATTCCCAGTGTAGGTCATCCGTAGACAGTGAGCCATTGTGACTCACTATCTACTGACAGTCCCGTGTTTTGTGCTAATCACTGTGATTCCATAAGCTCAGTGGGGGTCAGTGTGTAGGCCAGGTCTAAGACCTGGCCTAAGGGTCTCACCACGAACAAACACCGTGTTCCGGAAGGTTGCAACCCCCAGTTATGGTGGGCTCGCACGATCACGAGATTCCACAACTGGCTCGGCAGTGTCAGAAACGGAAGAATTTTAGGAGAGGAGAAAAAGAATGCACCTATGCCATGACGCAGCTGCAAAAGGTGAACTTCCGTCTTCTCACCTGGGCCTGTTCTGGCTCGAAGTGGGGCTGTTCACCTAAATGCAGTCCGACCTGGACACAAGCACATTGGACAACACACAGAAGATGCCACGAGGAAGATGTCACTGCTTAGGACTAGATGGTGGCTGGGAAGCGCCTGGTTCTGCTCCAATACACTGCTGGCTGGAACTGGTTTTTGGCTGCACCGAAGTGCTCGTCGAGGCTGGAGATAACAGCTGCTGTAGGACAGCGAGACGATGCTGGCTTGCTTTATGGCTGGCGAGCTGATCGATCCATCCACTCACGCACTCTAAGAGGTATCAGACGTTGGTAGAGTGGGCGTGCGTAGCGCTCAAGCAGAGGGCCGCCTAAGTCACACTGCGAGCGAGACGATGCTACTCTTGCAACGATGCTGATTGGTTTGAAGTAGTGGCCCTAAGGCAAATTCAGGTAAATATGAAGACGTTGGACTTGACGGTGTGAGAATAGCTTGAGCTGCTTCAACTCTACGTGTGTAAATCATATCTCAATAAATTTATTTTAATTTCAAAACAAGAAATACATTTTGAAATAAATTTATTTCAATATTAAAACATTAGTAGCCAAATATAAACAGATCTAACAGAGAACTGTAGTAAGGTCAGGTTCAGTCTCGTGTCCTGTATACAACACTGCTGTATAGTGTAGAATACTTATCTCTGAGAGTATTACATGTAACACAGGCCCAGAGGAATCTTTACCGACCTTCCTTTCTCTCTCATAATTTTATAATTTCATCACGAAATTCATAAACCGTTTTTC
Organism: Procambarus clarkii; assembly: GCF_020424385.1. Lineage (NCBI taxonomy): Eukaryota > Metazoa > Arthropoda > Malacostraca > Decapoda > Cambaridae > Procambarus > Procambarus clarkii. The sequence goes on along the minus strand of NW_025561137.1, from coordinate 28,725 downwards.
TTTTAAGGCAATCAGAAATCACTTGATTGTAAAATATTTGTTTTGTCTTAAATCCTGTTGATAATATGATGGTTAGAGCACTAGTTCTTGGTCTGGTCTGGGACAGGCAGCCATCTCTGGGACACCCAGCATCTTGCCACAGAGTATCCCAGCCATCTCTGGGACACCCAGCATCTTGCCACAGGGTATCCCAGCCATCTCTGGGACACCCAGCATCTTGCCACAGAGTATCCCAGCCATCTCTGGGACACCCAGCATCTTGCCACAGGGTATCCCAGCCATCTCTGGGGCACCCAGCATCTTGCCACAGAGTATCCCAGCCATCTCTGGGACACCCAGCATCTTGCCACAGGGTATCCCAGCCATCTCTGGGACACCCAGCATCTTGCCACAGAGTATCCCAGCCATCTCTGGGACACCCAGCATCTTGCCACAGGGTATCCCAGCCATCTCTGGGACACCCAGCATCTTGCCACAGGGTATCCCAGCCATCTCTGGGACACCCAGCATCTTGCCACAGGGTATCCCAGCCATCTCTGGGACACCCAGCATCTTGCCACAGAGTATCCCAGCCATCTCTGGGACACCCAGCATCTTGCCACAGGGTATCCCAGCCATCTCTGGGACACCCAGCATCTTGCCACAGGGTATCCCAGCCATCTCTGGGACACCCAGCATCTTGCCACAGAGTATCCCAGCCATCTCTGGGACACCCACGGGGTTTCATCTTGCCACAGGGTATCCCAGCCATCTCTGGGACACCCAGCATCTTGCCACAGAGTATCCCAGCCATCTCTGGGGCACCCAGCATCTTGCCACAGGGTATCCCAGCCATCTCTGGGGCACCCAGCATCTTGCCACAGGGTATCCCAGCCATCTCTGGGACACCCAGCATCTTGCCACAGAGTATCCCAGCCATCTCTGGGACACCCAGCATCTTGCCACAGGGTATCCCAGCCATCTCTGGGACACCCAGCATCTTGCCACAGGGTATCCCAGCCATCTCTGGGGCACCCAGCATCTTGCCACAGAGTATCCCAGCCATCTCTGGGACACCCAGCATCTTGCCACAGGGTATCCCAGCCATCTCTGGGACACCCAGCATCTTGCCACAGAGTATCCCAGCCATCTCTGGGACACCCAGCATCTTGCCACAGAGTATCCCAGCCATCTCTGGGACACCCAGCATCTTGCCACAGAGTATCCCAGCCATCTCTGGGACACCCAGCATCTTGCCACAGGGTATCCCAGCCATCTCTGGGACACCCAGCATCTTGCCACAGGGTATCCCAGCCATCTCTGGGACACCCAGCATCTTGCCACAGAGTATCCCAGCCATCTCTGGGACACCCAGCATCTTGCCACAGGGTATCCCAGCCATCTCTGGGACACCCAGCATCTTGCCACAGAGTATCCCAGCCATCTCTGGGACACCCAGCATCTTGCCACAGAGTATCCCAGCCATCTCTGGGACACCCAGCATCTTGCCACAGAGTATCCCAGCCATCTCTGGGACACCCAGCATCTTGCCACAGAGTATCCCAGCCATCTCTGGGGCACCCAGCATCTTGCCACAGGGTATCCCAGCCATCTCTGGGACACCCAGCATCTTGCCACAGGGTATCCCAGCCATCTCTGGGACACCCAGCATCTTGCCACAGGGTATCCCAGCCATCTCTGGGACACCCAGCATCTTGCCACAGGGTATCCCAGCCATCTCTGGGACACCCAGCATCTTGCCACAGGGTATCCCAGCCATCTCTGGGACACCCAGCATCTTGCCACAGAGTATCCCAGCCATCTCTGGGACACCCAGCATCTTGCCACAGGGTATCCCAGCCATCTCTGGGACACCCAGCATCTTGCCACAGAGTATCCCAGCCATCTCTGGGACACCCAGCATCTTGCCACAGAGTATCCCAGCCATCTCTGGGACACCCAGCATCTTGCCACAGGGTATCCCAGCCATCTCTGGGACACCCAGCATCTTGCCACAGAGTATCCCAGCCATCTCTGGTATCCCAGCCATCTCTGGGACACCCAGCATCTTGCCACAGGGTATCCCAGCCATCTCTGGGACACCCAGCATCTTGCCACAGAGTATCCCAGCCATCTCTGGGACACCCAGCATCTTGCCACAGGGTATCCCAGCCATCTCTGGGACACCCAGCATCTTGCCACAGGGTATCCCAGCCATCTCTGGGACACCCAGCATCTTGCCACAGGGTATCCCAGCCATCTCTGGGACACCCAGCATCTTGCCACAGGGTATCCCAGCCATCTCTGGGACACCCAGCATCTTGCCACAGAGTATCCCAGCCATCTCTGGGACACCCAGCATCTTGCCACAGAGTATCCCAGCCATCTCTGGGACACCCAGCATCTTGCCACAGAGTATCCCAGCCATCTCTGGGGCACCCAGCATCTTGCCACAGAGTATCCCAGCCATCTCTGGGGCACCCAGCATCTTGCCACAGAGTATCCCAGCCATCTCTGGGACACCCAGCATCTTGCCACAGAGTACCCCAGCCATCTCGGGGACACCCAGCATCTTGCCACAGAGTATCCCAGCCATCTCTGGGGCACCCAGCATCTTGCCACAGGGTATCCCAGCCATCTCTGGGACATCCAGCATCTTGCCACAGGGTTTCTCAGCCATCTCTGGGGCACACAGCATCTTGCCACAGGGTATCCCAGCCATCTCTGGTGCGCCCAGCATCTTGCCACAGGGCATCCCAGCCATCTCTGGGACACCCAGCATCTTGCCACAGAGTATCCCAGCCATCTCTGGGACACCCAGCATCTTGCCACAGAGTATCCCAGCCATCTCTGGGACACCCAGCATCTTGCCACAGAGTATCCCAGCCATCTCTGGGGCACCCAGCATCTTGCCACAGAGTATCCCAGCCATCTCTGGGGCACCCAGCATCTTGCCACAGGGTATCCCAGCCATCTCTGGGACACCCAGCATCTTGCCACAGAGTATCCCAGCCATCTCTGGGACACCCAGCATCTTGCCACAGAGTATCCCAGCCATCTCTGGGGCACCCAGCATCTTGCCACAGGGTATCCCAGCCATCTCTGGGGCACCCAGCATCTTGCCACAGAGTATCCCAGCCATCTCTGGGGCACCCAGCATCTTGCCACAGAGTATCCCAGCCATCTCTGGGGCGCCCAGCATCTTGTCCCACAGTATCCCAGCAATCTCTGGGACACCCAGCATCTTGCCACAGAGTATCCCAGCCATCTCTGGGGCGCCCAGCATCTTGCCACAGGGTATCCCAGCGATCTCTGGAGCACCCAGCATCTTGCCACAGGGTATCCCAGCCATCTCTAAGGCACCAAGCATCTTGTCCCAGAGTATCCCAGCCATCTCTGGGGCACCCAGCATCTTGCCACAGGGTATCCCAGCCATCTCTGGGACACCCAGCATCTTGCCACAGGGTATCCCAGCCATCTCTGGGACACCCAGCATCTTGCCACAGAGTATCCCAGCCATCTCTGGGACACCCAGCATCTTGCCACAGGGTATCCCAGCCATCTCTGAGGAACCCAGCATCATGCCAAAGGGTATCCCAGCCATCTCTGGGACACCCAGCATCTTGCCACAGGGTATCCCAGCCATCTCTGAGGAACCCAGCATCTTGCCACAGGGTATCCCAGCCATCTCTGGGACACCCAGCATCTTGCCACAGAGTATCCCAGCCATCTCTGGGACACCCAGCATCTTGCCACAGAGTATCCCAGCCATCTCTGGGACACCCAGCATCTTGCCACAGAGTATCCCAGCCATCTCTGAGGAACCCAGCATCTTGCCACAGGGTATCCCAGCCATCTCTGGGACACCCAGCATCTTGCCACAGAGTATCTCAGCCATCTCTGGGACACCCAGTATCTTGCCACAGAGTATCCCAGCCATCTCTGGGACACCCAGCATCTTGCCACAGAGTATCCCAGCCATCTCTGAGGAACCCAGCATCTTGCCACAGGGTATCCCAGCCATCTCTGGGACACCCAGCATCTGGCCACAGAGTATCCCAGCCATCTCTGGGACACCCAGCATCTTGCCACAGGGTATCCCAGCCATCTCTGAGGAACCCAGCATCTTGCCACAGGGTATCCCAGCCATCTCTGGGACACCCAGCATCTTGCCACAGAGTATCCCAGCCATCTCTGGGACATCCAGCATCTTGCCACAGAGTATCCCAGCCATCTCTGGGACACCCAGCATCTTGCCACAGAGTATCCCAGCCATCTCTGGGACACCCACCATCTTGCCACAGAGTATCCCAATGATATATGAAATTTGGAATGCTTTAATGTGACAATTCCAACCAGGCAAACTTCTTCTATTTATACAGAAGGATTCTCTCTCCTCTTCCTTAACTAACGCTGACATGACAGACGGAAAAAAACAGTAACTGAAACGGTTTTGATAGATGTTACACTGAAGATTTGTGTTGAAAGTTGCAATGATTTTATCTTGAGGTTATCTTGAGATGATTTCGGGGCTTTTAGTGTCCCCGCGGCCCGGTCCTCGTCCAGGCCTCCACCCCCAGGAAGCTGCACGTGACAGCTGACTAACACCCAGGTACCTATTTTACTGCTAGGTAACAGAGGCATAGGGTGAAAGAAACTCTGCCCATTGTTTCTCGCCGGCGCCTGGGATCGAACCCAGGACCACAGGGTCACAAGTCCAGTGTGCTGTCCGCTCAGCCACCGGCCCCAACTGGTGTGTGTGTGTGTGTGTGTGTGTGTGTGTGTGTGTGTGTGTGTGTGTGTGTGTGTGTGTGTCTGTCTGTCTGTCTGTCTGTCTGTCTGTCTGTCTGTCTGTCTGTCTGTCTGTCTGTCTGTCTGTCTGTCTGTCTGTCTGTCTGTCTGTCTGTCTGTCTCTCTCTCTCTCTCTCTCTCTCTCTCTCTCTCTCTCTCTCTCTCTCTCTCTCTCTCTCTCTCTCTCTCTCTCTCTCTCTCTCTCTCTCTCTCTCTCTCTCTCTCTCTCTCTCTCTCTCTCTCTCTCTCTCTCTCTCTCTCTCTCTCTCTCTCTCTCTCTCTCTCTCTCTCTCTCTGTGTGTGTGTCTGTCTCTAACTGGCTGGCTGGCCGTCTAACTGGTTGGCTGGCTGTCTAACTGTCTGGCTTGACTGGCTGTCTAACTGGATGACAGGCTGTCTAGCCGGCTGCAGCTTGCTCGCTGTGTGTATATCCAATCAAAGACCCCCAATGGCGTATCTTCCTCCAGCTGGGGGAACCAACCCGAGCCCTTCCTACACACGCCAGACATCTGCTCTCCCAGTTGTCCTCAAGCTAGAGGAGGAGCAGGCAGGATGTATCCATCCTCCTGTATGACAAAGGCCTAGGCCTAAGGTCTAGTCTTCAGTGCGCCAAGTAGGTCAGCTACAGAGGCACTAAGTGTGCACCGCCCATCCTACCAACTGTGGTAGGCCCTAGACGTGTGGATTGGCCAGAAATTAAGGCAGCAATTGTTAATGTGGCAATATCGAGGCCTGCTGAGGGGAAGTTGTGAGGTAGGAGTTCTGACGTAGGTTGGGCCGCCTCGCGGTACCTGAAGCCTGGGGCCCCACGCGCGTGAAAAATAGCCTTTGTGCCCTCCCTACCCAAGGTCGTGGTCTGTGTGCGCGACTAGTGTCTTTACACAAGAGACTGCCAGGGCACACCATAGAGTACCCCTACACTACGTGTGAGTGTAAACCTTGTGCCTTGTAGGTGTCTATATGTACATGTGTGTGTACGTAGGGCACAGTGCAGTGTTGAAGACATACCACCCAACAACACATGAAGTGAGCCGCAGCAAATAGATGGTTGTTGACACGAGAAGTAAGACTTTGAGACAACAACAACAAGTGACCATGGCTGGTGTACCCGGGAACCATAACGGCCCCCATCCCCGCCAGGGGCCCCTGGGTGATGGTCCACACCCGGGGCCCTCCGGTCGGGATCCCAGCCCTGGGCCCTCCAACAGTACTGATACAGGAGACTCTACAATAGACGATGAAGGTTTCCAAGTAGTCCAAGGTAGAAGTGGCAGGAAACGGGATAAGTCACGGCGACAGGATGAGCAGCAACAGCAACCTCAGCAACAACAACAACAACAACAACAACAACAACAACAACAACAACGACGACGACACGACGAAGACAGTGAGTGGCACACCCTAATCTTTCCTGCAGGGGTAATGACAGCATCAGAGAAGTTCAGATGGATTATTGAGGCCGCCCGCGCCCACAGAGGAAAGTATTGTATAGAGAGCAGGTGTGTAGGTGGCAATGTTAGTGCACGGGTGCAGGGTTACAGTGCCCTGAAGTACTTCACAGCGACCAGTCTCGAGTATCTAGGTAAGAATGTCAAATTATTAGAAGTAAACCAACAGACAAGACAAACTAAAATTATAATTAAGAACTATAGCATTCATGTTGACGTGAAATATCTCAAGGACTATACCGAGATTGTTTGGGTCGAGCGCAACACTGGACCAGGGGGACTGCCCAAAAATCAAGCAATTGCTATGTGGAAGGGAGAGCTGCCCCAAGTCATTAAAATGCCAGGCATGAGGGCGTGCAAAGTGGAGAGGTATATTGGCAGCCCGTCCTTGTGTGGCAACTGTCAACGGTGGGATCACAGAACGTGGCAATGTGATCGCCCAATTAGGTGTGGGTGTTGCAGTGGCTCTCACGACACCAAGCAGTGTCTGGACAAGCTTAAACAGGGTGGGGGTGGCGGGGCAATACCTAAATGTGTCAACTGCAAGCAGGCCCACCATGCCTGGAACAGATATTGCAGCAGGAGGCCTGACTGGCAGGGCTTGAGAAGGACGCCGACGCAGACGCAGACAGCAGGTGGATATTATAGTCTGTGGGTTGGTTGGTGTTGTCGTCGTTGATCCTTCTCTATGGACAACCCAACCCACAACTCGGTAGAGTGCTTATACTGGGAGATCACCCTGGGCGCTTCTGGCTCTTGGAGAGGGGCTCAACGTCACACATTTAGGGGATGCGGCTCCAACACTTAGCCTCGTTGTCACGTGCACACACCCACTCGAGCCGCTGTGACTCCCCACTCTCTCCTTAGGTGATATGATCTCCTCAATCCCCTTTTGACTTATTAGTATTACCTTTTACCCTGTCCACAACAGTGGTTCTTGGTTCTTTCTCTCTCTCTCTCCTTCTTTACTACCTCCTGGGAAGCCTCACTAGGACAAGGGCAAACACCAGCAAATTGGGATACATTTACTGGACAAAGCACATACACGATACATACACACATATAATAATAATGAATCCTATACTCTATAATATCACAATCGGGTTGCACTCCAACACCATCAGAACTCTATTATCAGCTTATCAAGTAGTATCCTATCTCCTGGTTCACCACCTGATACTATTAACCTCCTCAAGTTGATCAAGCCTACATACACTGTTGCACTATCAGCAAGATAATGTATATATAGAAAATCAGCATTTGAATGCAATAACATATACCAGTATAAATGTTCACTGATACTTCAGTATAAAAAACTCCTTGACGTAAGAATGCCAACAGTCACTCACCTCTCACTGCGTCTTGCACGCTAATGACAACCAAACACTATCAACTCCCTATAAGTAATCCACCAGAACTTCCCCTTCCACCTCTGGAAGTTCACTACCCTACTATCCTTAGGTTCTTCTGGGCTTCACTACCAGGATCCTCTGCAGCTTCTCCAGGCTGCTATCATGAAGTTTCCCTGAGTAACTACGGTGCTTCACCCTTCTGCTAGGTTCCTCCACAGCTCTCTTGGCTGCTACACCACCTCTACAGAAGCGCGTGACACTCCTCTTCACTGCTTCTCCTCACAGTTCGAGGTCCTCTGCTTCACTACCTTGGAGTCTCATCAACTACTCCCTCTGTGCTGGCTTCGAAGTTCTCAGCAACTTCTTCCCCAAAGAACAAACCACAGATTAACTGATCGAGGGCGCTTTCCCTCTGACGGCGTCTGGTCAGGGCGCTCCACACAGCCCACGAAAATGCCTCTGAGTAGCTTATTAAACTCTGCTCGTCGACCAGGACTTGATACCACAACGTTCTCAGCTCAATTCCACAGCTGGCACGTCTGCACACTTCTCTTCTCTTAGAGATATATCACTAGGGGTTCCCTTCTGGCGGGAGCTCAAATGGAGCGCGGCTTCCCCCTGCGATGTCTGGCACTCAAGTGAGGTCAAGGTCCTCCGGAAGCGAGCCTCACGCCTCCAGCAAAATGTCCACATCTCCTAGCCAGTCATTTATCTTTTTTCTTCTGCATTGCCCATAATCTCAAACTGTTATACATATCCAACCAGCCATTTTACATATGGGTTATCACCTCAATATTTGTTAGACCTTCTAATCAGGTCAGGCTTGAGGAATAACTCTCAAGGAGGGAGACTCGTTTCTCCTGCAGGCTGAGATCATAACACTCCCCTCCCCTTATTTTTGAGAGTTATTCCAGTGGCAAAGCTCGGGATAATACATCCGCCACCACACTGTCTCGTTCTTCAACCAATATACTCTCTTAGGAGTCTACAATTAATTCGTTGCACCTTGCAACATCTGGCTCACAACTCTCCAGAAACACGATCTTCTCATAAACGATTTGACTTCTCTGGCGCCTCTTGGCTAGGCTGTCCTCCTAGGACGCCTGCACTCCCTCGGTCCACTCTACTTATTGTCTCCACCCTCCGTTTCCTCGTCTTCTTCTCTTCACGTCCAGAGTCAGACATCTACTGTCTGTACCTCCTCTGTCGTCTTCACACTTCCATCTACTGCCATTATACTTTCGTCTCCTGTCATCATACTTCACTCCCTCGTCTTCACCGACTATCCTCCCTTTCGTCTCCTCATTTATCCGAGACCTCATCCTGTTCGACTCCCACCGAGTCCTCGGCTTTCTTCTATCCATCCATGCTTGCATCATCGTCCTCTTCCCACATTTCTCATCTTTATACAACTCCATTTCTTCTCCTTCAACTCTTCTTCGTTCCCTAAAAGTTTCTTCGGGCACTGTATTACATCCAACAGCACTCGACCGTACATGCCGCCTTACCTCTCCTAGAGTGCTCGTAAGCATCTCTCCACACATGCTGTCTCTTCTCCTTTCATTTTCTCGGCTACTACTCTTCTTCACTATCTTTTCTTCAGGTTTTCTGTGAAACACGTCAACTCCTGACACCTCAAACAACTTAACTCTACTATCCAGATGCCTCTGTGCTCGTGGACAACTTGACGTTCTACTTCCGTCCTCAGTCTGTCCACATCTTTCCTCATTCCCACTCAGCACAGTTGCATTCGCCTTCCGACTCTTAATTTCAGCAGTCTGGGCTCTACTCAGGTCCGCTCTCTTCACATGATTCTTCTTCGGCTGGGCCATCTTCACTTTTGACCTCACCGAGACTTCATTTTCCTGGGCTGGACCTTCATCAAACAGCCATGCTATATCTACATCGATACCTTCCACCGGTTGAATCGACACTGTACCATCTTCTCCAGTGTCTTCCTCGTCGGCCACCTCTGCCTTCGTCACTACCGAGACAGGGTTTCCAATGGCTTGGCGGTCTCCTGACTCATCTCCTCGGATGTCAGTCAGGTTCACACTCTCAGGTGTCCCACCCGTGCCGTGGCCTTCTGGGCTCTCCTCTGGCACAGTCTCCGCTATGACTCTTGGCAACACCTTTGTCCCGCACAAGTCATTCCCCAGGATCACTTGGACTCCTGGAATAGGTATGTCGGGGCACACTCCCAACATCACCTCTGCCGACACATATTCCGACCTTAGCTGGACAGTACAAACGGGCATGTCACTTTCAGACAATAACCCATATACTTTCATCTTCCCACTGCCAGCTAACCGTCGACCATTCCCAATCAGGCTTCTCGTAAGCAAGCTCTGATTAGCTCCGGTATCTCTTAAAATACCAACTTCTACCTCAGGTTGGCCTCCTACACTGATCCAACCTTTGCTCATGAAAGGCCTATACCTCTCGTTCACTAAGTTCATCTTCTGTGGTTTGTCTCGGAACACATTAGTATATCTACTTCGGGGGTCACACATGGCCAGGGTCACAACTCTCTTGCCCTGTCGACAATCTCGCATCACGTGACCCAATCCGTTACAATTGTAACACCTCACCTGGGAAAAGTCTCTTCTATATGTACCAGAGTAGCTCTGACTCTGCCCACTCACATGAGAATTCCTCGGGCCAGGTACACTACTTGCACTCTGTGGGGTTCTACTGGACTCTTGATTTCCAGGATAACGATTAGTTTCTTGTTTAGCTCCTCCATCCTCACTTTCAGATGAAGTGCGCGACCTACTCTTCTGAGTTTTAGGGTACTTACTTTTATCTGCCCATTTATCAAAATTTTTCTCACCCCAGACTCTTCTGGGTCTTTCATAATTTCTTCCTCCCCAGACTCCATTGGATCTGCCATTGCTGCGTCTCGCCTCGCTTCTCACTCTGTTCTCCCTTAAGCTCTTGTACGCTTCAGTAATCATATCCGCCCTATCTGCGGCATCTTTCACCTCCTTTATCCCTGCTTCTTGGATCTTGAACTTTGTTTCGGGATGCATCATCTCCAAGAATTTCTCCATGACCATCAGTTGCTTCAGGTCAGCGTAAGATCCAACTCCAGCAGCCTCAATCCACTTCTGGAATCGTCTTTCCAGATCTCTTGCTGTCTCAGCAAACGTACATGCTCCAACTTTGATCATCTCTCTGAAGCGCTTCCTATAAGCTTCTGGGGTTAACTGAAACGAGCGCAATATGCTGCTCTTTACCGTGGCATAATCCTGGCACTCTTCCAGTGACAATTGGGTGTATGCCTCCCTGGCTGCACCGGTCAATCTTAACTGGACCAGCTGGGCCCATTCCTCCTGTGGCCATTCCTTGATACTGGCTACTTTTTCAAAGTGCTCGAAAAAGCTCTCTGCCTCTTCGGGAACAAACAAGGGAATGTCCTTCTCCCTAACCTTAACCTCTGGTGAGTGTGATACCTGGGTGGTGCTCTCTGGCAACCCATGTTCAATCCTTTGCTCAGCCAAGGTTCTATTCGCTTCTATCTGCATTTGTTTTGTTTTCTCTTTTTCTTTCTCCTGTTCCAACTCCAGTTCCCTTACTCTGGTTTTCTCTTTTTCTACTTCCAGTCTGGTTTTCTCTTTTTCTACTTCCAGTCTGTTTTTCTCTTTTTCTACTTCCAGTCTGGTTTTCTCTTTTTCTACTTCCAGCCTGGTTTTTTCTTTTTCCTTCTCTGCTTCATTTTTCATCTGGAGTTCTAATTTCATCTTTTCCAGCTGGAACTGTCTCTCCTCACGCTGCATCTGGAGCTCTAACTGGAATCTCTCCAAGCTCCTATTCCGGCTGCTCCTGCTACTGCGGCTACTCTTGCTGCTCCTACTTGATCCCTGGGATCTCACTTCATCCTGCCCATCATCCTCCTTTCCACTTTCAGCTCCTTTTTGGGCTCCTTGTTCTGCCGCTTCACTTCTGGCTCTCAACTGCCTCAGGATCTCATCCTTCATCCTAGCTACTTTAGATGCTTTCAACCTAATGCCACATTTTTCTGCAATTTGTTTCAATTGATCCCTCGTGCAACCTTCTAAGTCCTCAGGCTTGCCTGACTCCACAAAAGCTTGCACCTTATCCATCTTGTCCTGTGAGTCTTCCCAAAAGAGAGTATACACCTGCGGTCACAAAGTTTATCTCAGCAAGGGTGTACAAATCCACTCATGGACAGGGTGTGGGTGTGTCAGTTCACTCTCCCGGACAGGCCCCCAATTTATTATAGTCTGTGGATTGGTTGGTGTTGTCGTCGTTGATCCTTCTCTATGGACAACCCAACCCACAACTCGGTAGAGTGCTTATACTGGGAGATCACCCTTGGCGCTTCTGGCTCTTGGAGAGGGGCTCAACGTTACACGTTTAGGGGATGCGGCTCCAACACTTAGCCTCGTTGTCACGTGCACACACCCACTCGAGCCGCTGTGACTCCCCACTCTCTCCTTAGGTGATATGATCTCCTCAATCCCCTTTTGACTTATTAGTATTACCTTTTACCCTGTCCACAGCAGTGGTTCTTGGTTCTTTCTCTCTCTCTCTCCTTCTTTACTACCTCCTGGGAAGCCTCACTAGGACAAGGGCAAACACCAGCAAATTGGGATACATTTACTGGACAAAGCACATACACGATACATACACACATATAATAATAATGAATCCTATACTCTATAATATCACAATCAGGTTGCACTCCAACACCATCAGAACTCTATTATCAGCTTATCAAGTGGTATCCTATCTCCTGGTTCACCACCTGATACTATTAACCTCCTCAAGTTGATCAAGCCTACATACACTGTTGCACTATCAGCAAGATAATGTATATATAGAAAATCAGCATTTGAATGCAATAACATATACCAGTATAAATGTTCACTGATACTTCAGTATAAAAAACTCCTTGACGTAAGAATGCCAACAGTCACTCACCTCTCACTGCGTCTTGCACGCTAATGACAACCAAACACTATCAACTCCCTATAAGTAATCCACCAGAACTTCCCCTTCCACCTCTGGAAGTTCACTACCCTACTATCCTTAGGTTCTTCCGGGCTTCACTACCAGGATCCTCTGCAGCTTCTCCAGGCTGCTATCATGAAGTTTCCCTGAGTAACTACGGTGCTTCACCCTTCTGCTAGGTTCCTCCACAGCTCTCTTGGCTGCTACACCACCTCTACAGAAGCGCGTGACACTCCTCTTCACTGCTTCTCCTCACAGCTCGAGGTCCTCTGCTTCACTACCTTGGAGTCTCATCAACTACTCCCTCTGTGCTGGCTTCGAAGTTCTCAGCAACTTCTTCCCCAAAGAACAAACCACAGATTAACTGATCGAGGGCGCTTTCCCTCTGACGGCGTCTGGTCAGGGCGCTCCACACAGCCCACGAAAATGCCTCTGAGTAGCTTATTAAACTCTGCTCGTCGACCAGGACTTGATACCACAACGTTCTCAGCTCAATTCCACAGCTGGCACGTCTGCACACTTCTCTTCTCTTAGAGATATATCACTAGGGGTTCCCTTCTGGCGGGAGCTCAAATGGAGCGCGGCTTCCCCCTGCGATGTCTGGCACTCAAGTGAGGTCAAGGTCCTCCGGAAGCGAGCCTCACGCCTCCAGCAAAATGTCCACATCTCCTAGCCAGTCATTTATCTTTTTTCTTCTGCATTGCCCATAATCTCAAACTGTTATACATATCCAACCAGCCATTTTACATATGGGTTATCACCTCAATATTTGTTAGACCTTCTAATCAGGTCAGGCTTGAGGAATAACTCTCAAGGAGGGAGACTCGTTTCTCCTGCAGGCTGAGATCATAACAGTGGACCAGTAAACAGGGGCGGGAATGGCTCCGTGAACAGTACCACAGCAAGCCAGGGTCCAGCCTCCAGTAGGCAGACACCAGCCTGGGGTAGTGGTGGAGTGACCCACCACCACCCCGCACAGGCCCAACCAGACCCCATTTCTCTCACAAACCAACTTACCTCAACCCCACTCACTAACCCCAACCTCATCTCCCTCACTAACCCCAACCCTACCCCACCCAACAACACCATTCCTGCCTCATCACCCATACCCCCTAACGCCTCCCAGTCAACCAGCCCTTCCGCCTCTCAGGCGACCCTCCCTTCCCCCCACCCTACCATTCCCCCTCCCCACTCACCAGTCAACACCTCACTGGGTCCAGATAAAACAATGCCGCCCGATATGGAAGCAATGATTACCCACATGATAAAAAATCACCCACTCATGCAAGAACTAATAAGCAAGCAAAATAAACTTGAGAATACCCTATGTACAATCCAGAAGACCCAGGAGGACATACTTCACATTCTGCAGGGCCTGAACTTGCCTCAGGCGAGTTCAGCAGGTTGCAACTTGGTGCATGAGGATGCAACACGAGCCACGGCACATAACAGCAAACTAAGTGCTATCGCTGCCCCAGTGAACACACCACCACCAGTGAACACAACACCACCAGTTAACACAACACCACCAGTGAACACAACACCACCAGTGAACACAACACCACCAACAGCACCACCAGTGAACACAACACCAACAGCACCACCAGTGAACACAACGACACTAGTGTACACAACACCATTGACCACTGGCACCCATACAAACAGTACCACCAGCACATGACGGTGGTGCAACACCACATACAACACCACCAGTGAACACACTCTCACCAGCAACAACACCGCACACAGTACATCTGATGACCAACACCTCCACGATGGGTAACCACGCTGAAGAAAGTCTCACTATCCTACAATGGAACTGCAATGGCGTTCGCAATAGAATTAATGACATCATACAATACGCTCGTGAACACCAAACTGACGTTATAGTGCTACAGGAGACAATGGTAGGTGATGACTTCAACCCCAGGTTCAGCGGTTATCGCAAGTTCTCCCTGCCCTCTCGGGAAAGAAAACGGGGTCTCATCACTTTTGTAAATAACAACATTCCCGCACAAATTATTGATGACCTGCACATGGGGGATGAGTTTGAATCACTGGGAGTAACCCTTTACTTAAACAATAATGCTCTACATATAATCAACCTATATGTGCCACAGAGTAAACTTGACCTTGACACACTGCCTGAGTTTGTTAATGAAGACCCTACCCTGCTGGTCGGTGACCTGAATGCCAGACACCCACACTTTGGTGCCAACTGTCATCAGCCCAATGTCAATGGACGGAAACTGTCACTCTTTGTCAGGGGAAGTGAAAACCTTAGGGTCCTGGGTGATGAACAGCCAACTCACCTCAGAGGAGGAAGATTAGACTATGCTCTCCTGCTGAATGCACAGGACACGGATGCCAGTACACACATTGTGCACAGTTTATGTAGTGACCATTGGGCACTGATTACCACCGTCGACATGAGCAAGAGAAGGAAAGAGACAAATAAAAGAAAAAGGTTATCACTCGGACCAGATATGAGGCCGCACTTCATAAACAGGATGAGTGACTGGTTCACTGAATACCAAATCCCAGAAGACATTAACACATTTGTTGATGACCTTAACCACCAAATTGAGAGCTGTCTAAGAGTTCCGCGCCGTACACCTTGGCGAAGTAACCCTCAGAGGAAGAAAATAAAATGGTATGAGAATGATTACATAAAGATGCTTAACGCAAATGTGCGAGACATGAGTAGAGAGTACCGGAGACATCCCACTGAAAGTAACCAAGAGTTGTTTAAAACTGTGTGTCAAGTAGCCAGGGAGGAGAAGATTAAAGAGCGGGAAAGACAATGGCTTGAGTTCACTAGCTCTATTGGACAGGAAACATCTGCAAGACAAGTGTGGGCAAAAATTCAGATAGCTAAGGGGGGCAGAGCCCGGCCTGCGGCTCACAAAGACCCCCAGGGTAAGGCTGAGGAACTAATTCACAAGTGGAGTGATGCAGCATCCTCCTCCTCCCTCCCTGCAGAAATCAGCAGGGAACAGCTCCTGCGACATGATGACAGAAGAATTAGGATAACAAGAGCACTGTCTAGTGATGACGAGTATGGGGAACCAATCACAGCCCAAGAAGTAAGGGGCGCTATGAAAAAGGGTAAAAGTACAGCACCTGGTGAAGATGGCGTCACCTACGACATACTCAATGCACTGTGTGAAGTGTCTGGGAATCCACTACTCCACCTGTTTAACAAGTCATTCCTAAGTGGAGTGTTGCCCACACAATGGAAACACGCAATAATTATTCCCATACCGAAGCCTAATGACCCTGGTAATTACAGACCTATCAGCCTCGTGTCATGCACTTGCAAGATGCTTGAAAGGATCATCCTAAACCGACTGTTGCACAAAATAGGCAGGTTAGGGGAGGGGGTCAATGGATTTGTTAAAGGACGGAGCACAGCAAATTGTATAGTTAATTACTTGGTTAATGACACGGCTAGGTACTCTGTATTTGTTGACATCAAAGGAGCCTTCGACAAAGCACAGGGGATTGCGATCCTGGACGAGCTTGCATGCATGGGTGTCAAGGGGAGACTCATGAAATGGGTTGAAGACTACCTCACAGGAAGGAAAGCCAAGGTTTGCTTCAATGGAGCAGTCTCCAGAACAATGAATATGGAACTCGGGACCCCCCAAGGCGGAGTCTTAAGCCCTACACTATTCAATGTACTTATGAACGCCATTGCAAATATTGATTTTCCGGAAGGAACACAACAAGTGGGATATGCAGATGATGTCCTAATACAAGCTCCCACCTTGGGAAAAATTGAACAGTCCATTGAACTCCTCGGAAGGAAATGTATTGAGCTCGGTTTCACTCTCTCCACAAACAAGACGAAGGCATACTCCCATCACAAGCGGAGAGCAAATGAAGAACTGCAAATTAATGGTGTAACACTTGAATGGGTTGACCACTACCGGTACCTTGGCGTCACTGTCGGCTCTAACAAGGGAAAGAAAGAGGAGCTCAATCAACTCATAGGAACATGCAAAAGTCGACTCAGGGCACTGAAAGCTATGACCTGGAATGGACATGGAGCCTCTATTGCCGTGCTCAAAATGATGTACACAGCCTATGTGCGCTCCGTCATAGACTATGCCGCACCAGTACTGTGCACCTACTCCCAAAGCGATATGAAAAGGCTTGAAAGCATTCAAAATGAAGCCATGACAATCATTCTTGGAGTCCCAAGAACTGCCAAAACGTCTAATCTACGAGAGGAGTTGTCCCTTCCCAGTATTAAAAGCAGAATTCAGGAGCTGAATGCTAAGCTTGCAATTAGGATAGCCAGAGATCCCCATTACAATGATATTGCCAAGAAAAAACTGAGCTCTGTGCTACTTTCAGGGGGAAACAGGAGAAGCAAAAAATGGCATCACAGAGCAGTCTGCTACCTTGAAGAGCTTCACCTGCTTGAGCAAGCCCGTGAGCTCCTGCCTGTAGAGAGGTTACCTCCCTGGGAGGATGACTCATGTAAGATCATCATCAATGAAATGGCAATGAAAAAATCCAACATGATACCACAAGAAATGAGGCACAAGTATCTCGAGGACATTTATAAAGAAGCCGGAGATGAACTAGATCAAATCTACACTGACGGGTCATCTAATCCTATCAATGGCAGGGCTGGTGCAGCATACACGGTAATCAAGGATAATACCTTCCAACGCAGAAATGAAGAAAAAGCACGTATTGAGAACTATGCCTCTTCAACGCAAGCAGAGCTAACTGCCATTGTTATGGCGTTAAGGTTTCTTGAACGGAACACTAATGGTGCAGTGATTTGCACCGATTCAAAAGCAGCACTGCAAAGCCTAAGTAAAAATCAGGCAGAAAATCTTGCAATAGTCGCTGAAATCAAGAGAGCTGTGAGAGTACTTACCAATCAGGGAAGAGTCATCAAGTTTCTGTGGATCCCCTCCCATGTTGGAATATGTGGGAATGAACGAGCAGATGTGCTGGCTGCTGAAGGCGCTGAAGGAGACCATATTGAATACTTCATACCCAAGACTCAACTACAAATTAGAGGTATTATCAGGCAACATCACCGTGACAAGGTAACTGAGGAAAGGAGGATAGAAGCACAAACCAGTGAATCTGTACGATGGTACAACATGGTTGCAGCTGGCAATCCCAATCAGTATGGCCGAAGAGGAGGACGACGAGTGAGAGAATCAGTAATAGCGAGAATCCGTCTTGGATACAAATATCCATGGAGATTTGGAATGGAAACAACAGTTGATCAGCGAAGTTGCAGAATCTGTGGTGAGAGTGATGGACACCGCCTTGACCACTATCTACGTGAATGTGAACACCTGAGAGACATTAGGAATAACTGTAGAATAATAAACCCCACATTGTTTGAGTTAGGAAAACACTATTTGTCAAATATTGATACTGTTCTTAAAAGATTTCCCCATTTTGCACCCGCAAGATAACGTAAGCTTTTAAGGGTTGATAAATGTTAATCTTCTTGTTTGAGGAGCTGTTCACTTGAGACAGTTAAGCAAGTCCCAGCTGTGTCTGGGTACAAGTGACAGGATGAACAACCCAGCGGGTTTTCTTCCTATTGGGGAGTGTTGTACATTCTGCTATGGCGGTATGTTCACTCACAAGATGAGTGGCGCTGCCCAATAAACTCGCCCCTCGGGGCAAAATTTAAAAGCAACTACATGGTTTAATAACTTTTTTATTTATTATTCAATTTACATGAAACTTGCACATTATATGTAGAGTCTATGCCTCTAAAAACACGAGTGATATATTTCCCCTAAGATCATTTATTGATTTTATAAATATTTATAAACCTCATTTTGTTGCATAATTTTTTGAGTGAACTTTGAAAATTTGTATTATTGCACTAAATACATTTGGGATAGTAATGCCACTAGACAACCTTTATTATATAGTAATGTGATAGCTGAGTATCATAGAAATGATTTCAGTTGATATTTGTATTTGTTATATGAACTTAAAAACATGTTAAAAAATGGTTAAAAAATGTTTTTTTTTCTCCATCTCTATTTAGGCTGCGATGCTGAAACTTGGACCACTTGCAACCCTCTTTAAATGTAGCACGTCAATAAATTTTCATTGCACTAGAACAACTTTAATGACACCAAAGTCTTGGCCCCTTAGTTGCAAGCTGGATGCTTTCGTGGATGGTATTTACTGCTTGGTCTATTGTTTGGGTGGGTAGGTTGTCAAACTCGATGATGGGGTCGTCAGTGAGGAAGGTGTCATAGTCACCTGGGAGGTGTCACGAACTGGAAGGGGGGTAGCTTAGAGGGTGGTGACCACATGTATGTGATCCGACCCCACGTTCTTGCCTGGGGGTCACTCTGCTGTGGAACAGGTCACAGTCTCTGTTGGTCAGTACTATGTCAGGGGAGCCCCCTCACAGTGCCAGTAAAGAATGTCTTGAAGTGGGGGCCTTCGAAGGAGAGGTCTCTGTTTTGTATTAAACTGAAGAGCTGTCTGCCCTTTAGGTCTGCTCTGGTAGGAGCGTTAAATAGGGCCTGGTGGTGGTGGGCATTCAGGTCTCCTGCAATTATAGTTGGGAGTGCCCTGTCGAGCAGCCTGTTGAGTGGGATAGAGGGGAGGTAAGCGAGTCCTGGGGGTAGGTATGCGGTGCAGACGATTAGGGGGCCGTGTGAGGTGGTGAATTCTATTGCAAGGAAGTGGTCATCTTCTATGAGGATGGGGCGGTAGGAAAGCCTTCTCTTTATTAGGATTGCCACCCCGCTGTGCATCCCCCTGTTGACCTCCCTAGTGGAATATCCCCAAAGTGAGGTGTGCTGGTCCTGTCTACCCGCTGTTTCATTGAGTAAGATAATATCTGGGTTAAGTCTGGCTACCTCCAGTGTGAGGAGGTATCTGTTGTTGAAGTAGTGTCTGATATTTACTTGAAGAATGGTGATCCTCATTATTGGTTGTGAGTCGTATGTGTTTGTTTGGCTCGAGTGTCAGTGTTGTTAACTTCGGTTTGGCTTCTGATGTGTGTGTAGGTGGAGGATAGGTCTTTTGGGCCAGCTATCATGTTCCTGGTTCCGGCAGGGGGATGGATGAGGTTTTCCACACGTTGCTGTACAATTGAGGGGTCTTTGTTGACGCTACTGTTCTCGATGTCCACGTCTGTAGTGCTAGAGTCACTCACAGATGGAGTATTAGGGGGGTTGCTTGCCCTTTCCCTGTCCTCAGGGGATGAGCTTCGGCTGCTAGTGTTGGCCCTGAGCCTCTTAGAACAATGGTGTGTGGAACTGCGGTGTGTGAGGCGCTGATTGCGTCTAGGGTTTCTTATGGCAAGAGTGCTTGTGAAGGCTTTGAGTATAATCCTGTCTGGGACTACTGTAGGAATGGTGGACCTGGGTGTTTGCTAGTTTGTCGGGGTGGAGGGGCCGGGGTGATTCTGGGAGTTTGGTGTCTCTTGAGCGTTAGATGAGGCCTGGGGGTGGAGAGTATTTGGGTTGGAGTTGTTGGGTTGTACTTAGGCCTGGCCGGCGGCTGTTGTGTTGTTAGGAGACAGGTAGGCCAGCGAGTCCTCGGGCATGTGGACAGGGGACAGGCCATTGTCCATCCTGAGTGAGTTCCAGAAATCCAGGAGCTTCACTGGGTTGTTTGGAAATGTGATTTGGGTAAATTTTAGGAGTTTAGCTCCTAAGCTGGGATTAGGATCGGGGTTTGTTGCGAGAAGGTTAGATGTTGAGGCCTGTTGTGGATGGTTCTGGGTTTGCCCTGGTATAACTGGAGTTATTGAGGTGTTGGTTGCTTTGGTGTTTCCCTTGGGCGACCGACTGGGCCTGCAACCCTGGGAATTGGGCCTGTTGTTGGTTGGGGTTACCCCAGGCGTTTACTGGTGGTGGAGGGGCAGGAATGGTGATTGCTGCTTGTTGACGGGCTGTTGTCACCGTTTCTTGTGCTTGCTTGATTGTATCCTGTCTATGAGGACACAAATAAGAGATAGCAATGTGTGCACCATTGCATTGTGCACACTTGGGTGTTGGGCTTGTGCATTCCCTGTAGTTGTGTTCCCCTGCACTCCTGCTGCACTTGGGAATTTCAATGTTGCATGCACTAGAATAGTGGTCATACTGGAAGCATTGTTTGAGCTTGTGAAACCTCTGTAGGGTGATTTGGTCAGGGCCAGACTTGATGCCAAATGCAGAAAAGCCAAGGTAGTAGACTTGTGCTGCTTGCTCCGGTGAAGCCAGAAATAGCTTCAGTACTTGGTTGTTGTGGGATTGAGTTGTAAACCAGTGGGCCTGAATTAATTTAATATCCCTGTTTTTTCTCCAGATTTCTGCAGATATCTCGTCAACTGAGTGATCCATGATGATGTCATGGATCCTATGTACAAAGATAGTGCGTTTGGCTTGGAAGTTGGCCGGGGGGTAGACTGTGATCCCCTTCTCTAATAGTTTGTTCAGACTGTCGGTCGAAAGGAGTTCTGGAAGGTCTGCATTGTGTACCAACAAGATGGCTCCAGTTGTTATTTTGAACACATTTTTTGTAGGTAATCTGGGTGATCTCATGAATTACTTCAAGTTGTTGGGCTGGAGAACGAATCTGGGCAGATTCGTCAGTGAAGCTGACTTTGGTCGACATAACCTTGTTGGGCCAGGAAGCCTAGTCTAATCTATACTAAGGTAGATGTTTGTGTTGTGTCTTGGTAGACTAAGTGGCTGGTGGGTGTTAGTTCGGCCGAGGCCGCTAACTTCTGGTTGTTAGACAACTAGAGCTACTTGAACAGTTGGTAATTGAACCTATCGATAGCCTAAGCCTGCTACAAGGCTGTTAGTTGCCCAATCAAACCTTCGCGAGAATTTCAAGAACCTAATTTTGGCTACTGCTCGGGAATGATCGTTTGGAATGGCGAAAAACAAGAGGTAGACACAGTTTAGAAAGACAGCCTTATTCACATCTTAATTCTATGATTAGTAGGTTAAGCATGGTATATTGTGTGAGTGTGTGTGTGTGGAGTGTTGTGGTACAGGCAGTAGGACAATGAGGAGGAGGTGGAGGGGGGAAGGATGAGGATGGGTTTATTTGGACATCATTTTGCTGTAAGGTCAGGTTAAGTCTCGTGTCCTGTATACAGTGCTGCTGTATAGTGTAGAATACTTATCTCTGAAAGTATTACATGTAATACAGGCCCAGATGAATCTTCAACGACGTTCCTTACTCTCATAATTTTATAATTTCATCACGAAATTCATAATCCGATTTGTCTCTATAGGCAATCAGAAATCCTTTGATTGTAAAATATTTGTTTTGTCTTAAATCATGTTAATAATATGATGGTTAGAGCACTAGTTCTTGGTCTGGTCTGGGACAGGCAGCCATCTCTGGGACACCCAGCATCTTGCCACAGAGTATCCCAGCCATCTCTGGGACACCCAGCATCTTGCCACAGAGTATCCCAGCCATCTCTGGGACACCCAGCATCTTGCCACAGAGTATCCCAGCCGTCTCTGGGACACCCAGCATCTTGACACAGGGTATCCCAGCCACCTATGGGACACCCAGCATCTTGACACAGAGTATCCCAATAATAGATGTAATTTGGAATGCTTTAACGTGACAATTCCAACCAGGCATAACTTCTTCTATTAGTTTTTAGAAGGATTCTCTCTCCCCTTCCTTAACCAGCACTGACATAACAGATGAAAAAAAGAGTAATATAAACTGTTTTGATAGATATTACACTGAAGATTTGTGTTGACAGTTGCAATAATTGATATATGAATATTATCAAGTTTTCTATTAAACAGACACTAAGCCTTTTCAGGTCAGCAATAGTGGCTTTCTCCATTTTAAATGTTTTAAGGTTGGTTACTGTTCTCACTGTCAGCAGCAACAGTTTGATAGTGAGGTATAATGAAGGTGAAGAATTTGAGAAAATTATCAAAATGAGACTTTCCTCTCCAGTCATTTAAAGGAAAGTCAACGTAATATTAAACTGAGCATAAACAGTTTTGACCAGCACATGCAAAAGTTTTGTTAAATTTTAAAAGCCTAAGTCTTCTTGTATCGTATTAAGTTTTTCTTAATTTATTAAGAAAATTAATTTATTTTTTATCTACGTGGTTTATATACTTTAAACAAGACAGGTCTCAGGCCAGAGTCCTAAGGACCATTGGCAACGTTTACCACTCGGATTTGTCTTACTCTGTTTCTGTTGAAAAAGTCATATCATATACCACTAGCAAGTTAATACCTGCAAACAACAGGCCTCAGAAAATGAGGGCAAATAAAAGTGTTTATATTGTTTAAACTTATATGTTACTTTATTTAAAATAATGCATGTATTGACTTTAATAGTTGTAGTACTTTTCTATATAAAATATAGTACAGTACTACTTACAGTATCAAAGCAGGCGTACATATGGTAGTTTCTTTACTAAAGAAATTGTTCATTTAAGTGTGCAGAAGGACACTTACTGTATTAAACTACTTGAACAGTAAGCTGCTTACTGTACAAAAATTTCTTGTACAGTACGTTACTTACTGTAATAAAGTAAGTGCCCAAAAGGCTTCCAACTGTATTAGAGCAAGTTTACAATAGGATACTGATAATATGAAAGTACATATACGGTAAACTGCTTAATGCATAATTGTAAGTTACAGTCGGCAACTTACTGTATTTAGTTGTACATTAAGCAACTTACAATAACACAGGTGTATATATGCTCCTGCTTGATCTTGAGGATAATAAGGTTAAGACAGACTAAAGTCAGACAAAAATTCCCAAATGTCTAAAATCCCTAAAATGTTACAATAACTAAGATCTCGTAACAAATAAAGACCCAAAACTAATAATAGTGATCCAATAAACAATAGTAAATAATGTCATATTGATAATAAAGTGTAGAAAATGCTAATATATCAATTACATACCAAAACTTATTCATAAAATCAGGAGACAAATGCTTATCTATACCTTCCACTACAGACTGGAAGGCTGCTTATCTATACCTTCCACTACAGACTGGAAGGCTGCTTATCTATACCTTCCACTACAGACTGGAAGGCTGCTTATCTATACCTTCCACTACAGACTGGAAGGCTGCTTATCTATACCTTCCACTACAGACTGGAAGGTTGCTTATCTATACCTTCCACTACAGACTGGAAAGCTGCTTATCTATACCTTCCACAACAGACTGGAAGGCTGCTTATCTATACCTTCCACTACAGACTGGAAGGCTGCTTATCTATACCTTCCAATACAGACTGGAAGGCTGCTTATCTATACCTTCCACTACAGACTGGAAGGCTGCTTATCTATACCTTCCAATACAGACTGGAAGGCTGCTTATCTATACCTTCCACTACAGACTGGAAGGCTGCTTATCTATACCTTCCACTACAGACTGGAAGGCTGCTTATCTATACCTTCCACTACAGACTGGAAGGCTGCTTATCTATACCTTCTACACATAAAGGGTATAACTACCCGATCTCTCACAGTGTTCAAGAGAGAACTTGATAAGCTCTGATCAACCAGGCTGTGATTCATACGACAGTCTGCTAGCAGCCGCGTCCAACAGCCTAGTTAACCTGTCCAGCAACGAGGAGGCCTGGTCGAGGACCGGGCCGCGGGGACGGTAAGGCCCTAAACGGCCGAAGGTAACCTCAAGGAAGGTCTCACCAGCACAACAAAATACATTCATACCTCCAACATGCCAAAACTCATACAAACAACGTATACCAAAACTCATTCTCACTATCATCAAAACAAAAACTCATTCGTTCCACCAGCATACAAAAACTCATTCATTCCACCAGCATACAAAAACTCATTCATTCCACCAGCATACAAAAACTCATTCATTCCACCAGCATACAAAAACTCATTCATTCCACCAGCATACTAAAATGCAAACACTGGAACATCAAGGCCGTTGGGTACTGTCAACTGGGTGCCAAGTCACATGGGAATAACTGGAAATGACATTGCAGACGATGCTGCAAAACTTGCAACTAAGAGAAGAAATGTAGACATTTACATACCACAGAGTCTATCACAGATTAAGAAAGTAATTAGCAATAGAGCAATGCAGAAGATATATAGTGACCAGTACACAGCAGTTGCAACATCAAGATCTGCGGGTTGGCACAAGAATTACACCAAATGCGAACCACATATTTTGATGAAAGGAGTACATCTGGAGTACATCATGTACATCTTACTGTACATCTACACATGCACATCTGTAGATTACTATACATCTACACATGTACATCTGTAGATTACTGTACATCTACACATGTACATCTGTAGATTACTGTACATCTACACATGTACATCTGTAGATTACTGTACATCTACACATGTACATCTGTAGATTACTGTACATCTACACATGTACATCTGTAGATTACTGTACATCTACACATGTACATCTGTAGATTACTGTACATCTGTAGATTACTGTACATCTACACATGTACATCTGTAGATTACTGTACATCTACACATGTTCATCTAATACTTGATGAGATGTAATCATCTCATTGAGAGATGTACATCATAATCATTGCTATATAACGTACATCTACATTGGTCTCGTGAGGCTGGTCTCAACAACCAGTTCCTCGTAGATGTGTCCTTGTACATTATTGGTCTCGTGAGGCTGGTCTCAACAACCAGCTCCTCGTAGATGTGTCCTTGTACATTATTGGTCTCGTGAGACAGGTCTCAACAACCAGCTCCTCGTAGATGTGTCCTTGTACATTATTGGTCTCGTGAGGCTGGTCTCAACAACCAGCTCCTCGCAGATGTGTCCTTGCACGTTATTGGTCTCGTGAGGCAGGTCTCAACAACCAGCTCCTCGTAGATGTGTCCTTGTACATTATTGATCTCGTGAGGCAGGTCTCAACAACCAGCTCCTCGTAGATGTGTCCTTGTACATTATTGGTCTCGTGAGGCAGGTCTCAACCAGCTCCTCGTAGATGTGACCTTGTACATTATTGGTCTCGTGAGGCAGGTCTCAACAACCAGCTCCTCGTAGATGTGTCCTTGTACATTATTGGTCTCGTGAGGCTGGTCTCAACAATCTACCATATATCAACATTATTAAAATTGTTAAGCGACGCACGGAGCTCTTGGAGGTACTTCTTGTTCTCCTCACTGTCTCGGATCCCAATCGCAAGGAAGCGACCAGTGACGCCCCTCCGGTGAAGTTCTCGCAGGAGTCTCTCCCCTCCCACACCTGTAGATGAGAGGGAACACTGAAGCCCACACCTGGCTACTCTCCCCACCCACACCTGTAGATGAGAGGGAACATTGAAGCCCACACCTGGCTACTCTCCACACAGACGCCTGCAGATTACTGGTAACTCCTAACACCCATCTCATATGGAGGAGGAGGAGGGTAGTGCTGCAGAGGAGAGTAGTGGTGCAGAGAAGGAGGGAAGTGGTGCAGAGGAGGAGGAGGGTAGTGGTGCAGAGGAGGAGGAGGGTAGTGGTGCAGAGGAGTAGCAGGGTAGTGGTGCAAAGGAGGAGGAGGAGGGTAGTGGTGCAGAGGAGTAGCAGGGTAGTGGTGCAGAGGAGTAGCAGGGTAGTGGTGCAGAGGAGGAGGAGGGTAGTTGTGCTAAGGAGAAGGAGGTTAGTGGTGCAGAGAAGGAGCAGGGTAGTGGGGCAGAGGAGTAGGAGGGTAGTGGTGCAGAGGAGTAGGAGGGTAGTGGTGCAGAGGAGTAGGAGGGTAGTGGTGCAGAGGAGGAGGGTAGTGGTGCAGAGGAGGAGGAAGGTAGTGGTGCAGAGGAGTAGCAGGGTAGTGGTGCAGAGGAGGAGGAGGGTAGTGGTGCAGAGGAGTAGGAGGGTAGTGGTGCAGAGGAGTAGGAGGGTAGTGGTGCAGAGGAGGAGGGTAGTGGTGCAGAGAAGTAGGAGGGTAGTGGTGCAGAGGAGGAGGAGGGTAGTGGTGCAGAGGAGGAGGAGGGTAGTGGTGCAGAGGAGTAGCAGGGTAGTGGTGCAAAGGAGTAGCAGGGTAGTGGTGCAGAGGAGGAGGAGGGTAGTGGTGCAGAGGAGGAGGAGGTTAGTGGTGCAGAGGAGGAGGAGGGTAGTGGTGCAGAGGAGGAGGGTAGTGATGCAGAGGAGGAGGGTTGTGGTGCAGAGGAGGAGGGTAGTGATGCAGAGGAGGAGGAGGGTAGTGGTGCAGAGGAGGAGGAGGGTAGTGGGGCAGAGGAGTAGCAGGGTAGTGGTGCAGAGGAGTAAGAGGGTAGTGGTGCAGAGGAGGAGGAGGTTAGTGGTGAAGAGGAGGAGGAGGAGGATAGTGGTGCAGAGGAGTAGCAGGGTAGTGGTGCAGAGGAGGAGGAGGGTAGTGGTGCAGAGGAGTAGCAGGGTAGTGGTGCAGAGGAGTAGCAGGGTAGTGGTGCAGAGGAGGAGGAGGGTAGTGGTGCAGAGGAGGAGGAGGTTAGTGGTGCAGAGGAGGACGAGGGTAGTGGTGCAGAGGAGGAGGGTAGTGATGCAGAGGAGGAGGAAGGTAGTGGTGCAGAGGAGTAGCAGGGTAGTGGTGCAGAGGAGGAGGAGGGTAGTGGTGCAGAGGAGTAGGAGGGTAGTGGTGCAGAGGAGTAGGAGGGTAGTGGTGCAGAGGAGGAGGGTAGTGGTGCAGAGGAGTAGCAGGGTAGTGGTGCAGAGGAGGAGGAGGGTAGTGGTGCAAAGGAGGAGGAGGGTAGTGGTGCAGAGGAGTAGCAGGGTAGTGGTGCAGAGGAGTAGCAGGGTAGTGGTGCAGAGGAGGAGGAGGGTAGTGGTGCAGAGGAGGAGGAGGTTAGTGGTGCAGAGGAGGAGGAGGGTAGTGGTGCAGAGGAGGAGGGTAGTGATGCAGAGGAGGAGGGTTTTGGTGCAGAGGAGGAGGGTAGTGATGCAGAGGAGGAAGAGGGTAGTGGTGCAGAGGAGGAGGAGGGTAGTGGGGCAGAGGAGTAGCAGGGGAGTGGTGCAGAGGAGTAAGAGGGTAGTGGTGCAGAGGAGGAGGAGGTTAGTGGTGCAGAGGAGGAGGAGGATAGTGGGGCAGAGGAGTAGCAGGGTAGTGGTGCAGAGGAGGAGGAGGGTAGTGGTGCAGAGGAGTAGCAGGGTAGTGGTGCAGAGGAGTAGCAGGGTAGTGGTGCAGAGGAGGAGGAGGGTAGTGGTGCAGAGGAGGAGGAGGGTAGTGGTGCAGAGGAGGAGGAGGTTAGTGGTGCAGAGGAGGAGGAGGGTAGTGGTGCAGAGGAGAAGGGTAGTGATGCAGAGGAGGAGGAGGGTTGTGGTGCAGAGGAGGGTAGTGATGCAGAGGAGGAGGAGGGTAGTGGTGCAGAGGAAGAGGGTAGTGGTGCAGAGGAGGAGGGTAGTGGTGCAGAGGAGGAGGGTAGTGATGCAGAGGAGGAGGGTAGTGGTGCAGAGGAGGAGGGTAGTGGTGCAGAGGAGGAGGAGGGTAGTGGTGCTGAGGAGGAGGAGGGTAGTTGTGCAGAGGGGGGAGGGTAGTGGTGCAGAGGAGGAGGAGGGTAGTGGTGCAGTGGAGGAGGAGGGTAGCAATGCAGAGGAGGAGGAGGAGGGTTGTAGTGCAGAGGAGGAGGGTAGTGATGCAGAGGAGGAGGAGGAGGGTTGTGGTGCAGAGGAGGAGGAGGGTAGTGGTGTAGAGGTGTAGGAGGGTAGTGGTGCAGAGGAGGAGGAGGAGGGTAGTGGTGCAGAGGAGTAGCAGGGGTAGTGGTGCAGAGGAGGAGGAGGTTAGTGGGGCAGAGGAGGAGGAGGGTAGTGGTGCAGAGGAGTAGCAGGGTAGTGGTGCAGAGGAGTAGGAGGGAAGTGGTGCAGATGAGGAGGAGGTTAGTGGTGCACAGGAGGAGGAGGGAAGTGGTACAGAGGAGGAGAAGGGTAGTGGTGCAGAGGAGGAGGAGGAGGAGGGTAGTGGTGCAGAGGAGGAGGAGGGTAGTAGTGCAGAGGAGGAGGAGGGTAGTGGTGCAGCGAAGGAGGAGGGTAGTGGTGCAGAGGAGTAGCAGTGTATTGGTGCAGAGGAGGAGGGTAGTAGTGCGGAGGAGGAGGAGGGTTGTGGTGCAGAGAAGGAGGAGGAGGGAAGTTGTGCAAAGGGGGGAGGGTAGTGGTGCAGAGGAGTAGCAGGGTAGTGGTTCAGAGGAGGAGGAAGCGGGTAGTGGTGCAGAGGAGTAGCAGGGTAGTGGTGCAGAGGAGTAGGAGG
>NW_025561136.1:25000-47023 GCF_020424385.1 Procambarus clarkii | reverse complement strand
ATCGTTTTCGTGATCTTGGTTCCGTGAGGGCTATTATGTCTGGGTTTTCCTCTAGTACCAGTTCTCCAAGCTCATTTGCTTTATTTGTAATTCCAATTTGTGTGTGTGTGTGTGTGTGTGTGTGTGTGTGTGTGTGTGTGTGTGTGTGTGTGTGTGTGTGTGTGTGTGTGTGGTGTGTGTGTTGGGTTCTCAGAGAAAATAGCCCAGTAACCCCCCTTCCCCGTCTCCCATCTTCTCCAAGGGCACCTCAACCAATCATCTTGCTCTGCTTCATGTCCGCTCACCCACTACTCGCCACAGTAATTAAGTCTGGCTTGTAAAACCTCGCGTTTGGTTAAGGATAGCAGACAGACTATCTGTTTCTTCTTTTAGTGTTCTAGTACCCAAGGGAGCCGGTCGGCCGAGCGGACAGCACGCTGGATCCGTAATCCTGTGGTCCCGGGTTCGATCCCGGGCGCCGGCGAGAGACAATGGGCAGAGATTCCTTCACCCTGATGCCCCTGTTACCTACCATTAAATAGGTACCTGGGAGTTAGTCAGCTGTCACGGGCTGCTTCCTGGGGGTGGAGGCCTGGTCGAGGACCGGGCCGCGGGGATTACCTACCTTACCTTGAGGTGCTTCCGGGGCTTAGCGTCCCCGCGGCCCGGTCGTCGACCAGGCCTCCTGGTTGCTGGACTGATCAACCAGGCGAAGTCGGGGACACTAAGCCCCGAAATCATCTCAAGATAGGCCTTCACCTGTCCCTATATTTCAATCCCCTTGTAACCAAGATGAGGATTCATCAAATATGTACATGTTCACACAGGAGAACCTGTAGTACACTGGGTTCACGCTCTCGACTCACAATCACGGATCCCGGGTTCGATCTCTGGGTACAAGCCTAAGTGCAGGCTTCCTGTCCCCCACCAACGGGAATTATCTTTCCTCGATCACAAATCTTAAGTCTGTATTTATTAAATAGTTTACGAGCTTGGTGACCTTACGAGGTCGTACTTGACCCGAGGTTATTGTTGACAAATCTCATAAGCACTTTGGAGCTCGTAAGTTGTATAGTGAATACAAATTATTGCGGAATGATGTACGGGTTTCGTAACTAGACGCATGAATGCTTGATGACTCTTGGGGTCCTGGATATGTGGCGAGGAAAAAAAGAATACTTGAGGATAGAACACACTTAGTCTGTCTCCTATCCTATGAGCAGAAGAATAGGGAGGGCCTTCCAGAACGTCTCAAGAAGCACTCCCATCATGAAAATATCGTTTTAAAAAGGTGGGTACACAAAATAGAGGACTGGATCCCATGGAAGAGTACTGGATCCCATGGAAGAGGACTGGATCCCATGGAAGCGGACTGGATCCCATGGAAGAGGACTGGATCCCATGGAAGAGGACTGGATCCCATGGAAGCGGACTGGATCCCATGGAAGCGGACTGGATCCCATGGGAGAGGACTGGATCCCATGGAAGCGGACTGGATCCCATGGGAGAGGACTGGATCCCACAAACCCACACCCATGGAAGAGGATTGGATCCCATGGAAGAGGACTGGATCCCATGGAAGAGGACTGGATCCCATGGAAGAGGATTGGATCCCATGGAAGCGGACTGGATCCCATGGAAGAGGACTGGATCCCATGGAAGAGGACTGGATCCCATGGAAGCGGACTGGATCCCATGGAAGCGGACTGGATCCCATGGGAGAGGACTGGATCCCACACACCCACACCCTGGAAGAGGATTGGATCCCATGGAAGAGGACTGGATCCCATGGAAGAGGACTGGATCCCATGGAAGAGGATTGGATCCCATGGAAGCGGACTGGATCCCATGGAAGAGGACTGGATCCCATGGAAGAGGACTGGATCCCATGGAAGCGGACTGGATCCCATGGAAGCGGACTGGATCCCATGGGAGAGGACTGGATCCCACACACCCACACCCATGGAAGAGGATTGGATCCCATGGAAGAGGACTGGATCCCATGGGAGAGGATTGGATCCCATGGGAGAGCATCCCACGGCGGATCCTCCATACACACCTGACAATTTACCCGGGAAAATAAGTTACCTGCCTTGATTACCTCATTAGTGGAGGTGACAACATGATTCTGATGATGAGGAGAATGATGAGTGGAATGATGAGGAAGGGCGAAGGGAGAGAGGGTGATGAGGAGGGAGGTGAGAGAGGGAACCTCACACACACACACACACACACACACACACACACACCACACACACACACACACACACACACACACACACACACACACACACACACCCACACACACAAAGCTTAAATGCAAAGTAATGAAACTAGGCAGTGGAAACAGGAGGCCAGGCACAGGATACAGAATAGGAGATGAAGTACTTAATGAAACAGACAGAGAGAAAGATCTAGGAGTTGATATCACACCAAACCTGTCTCCTGAAGCCCACATAAAGAGAATAACGTCTGCGGCATATGCGAGGCTGGCTAACATCAGAACGGCGTTCAGGAACCTGTGTAAGGAATCATTCAGAATCTTGTACACCACATATGTAAGACCAATCCTGGAGTATGCGGCCCCAGCATGGAGCCGTACCTTGTCAAGCACAAGACGAAGCTGGAAAAAGTCCAAAGGTATGCTACTAGACTAGTCCCAGAACTAAGAGGCATGAGTTATGAGGAAAGGCTGCGGGAAATGCACCTCACGACACTGGAAGACAGAAGAGTAAGGGGGGACATGATCACAACCTACAAAATCCTCAGGGGAATCGACCGGGTAAACAAGGACGAACTTTTCAACACTGGTGGGACGCGAACAAGGGGACACAGGTGGAAGCTGAGTACCCAAATGAGCCACAGAGACGTTAGAAAGAACTTTTTCAGTGTCAGAGTAGTTAGCAAATGGAATGCATTAGGAAGTGATGTGGTGGAGGCTGACTCCATTCACAGTTTCAAATGTAGATATGATAGAGCCCAATAGGCTCAGGAATCTGTACACCAGTTGATTGACGGTTGAGAGGCGGGACCAAAGAGCCAGAGCTCAACCCCCGCAAGCACAATTAGGTGAGTACAATTAGGTGAGTACACACACACACCCACACACACACACACACACACACAGACACACACACACAGACACACACACACACACACACACACACACACACACACACACACACACACACACACACACACACAGACACACACACACCTCCCCCCACACACACATACACACACACGAAATTGTAAGCAGGAGGGTCAATAATCAGTTTAATAATCAAACCAGCTGCTGAAAGGCAGGGTCCAGGAGCGAAGTTCGCCATATATATATATATATACATTACAGAGCGAAAGACACAACAAAGGCAGTATATAGGACGGGGCCTCACTGCCCTGTAGTCTGCGATTGGTAAGTGTTGCTGAAGACGACTCCAGGGCCGGTTGTGGAAGACACAGACACAGACACACACACCCACACACACACACACAACAAGTGCCACTCTGCCCACCCCACTTGACCTTCTGTGTTGCTAAGATCTCTTCACTTTTGTCTCACTACTCCCTACTATCTCTTCACTTTTGTCTCACTACTCCCTACTATCTCTTCACTTTTGTCTCACTACTCCCTACTATCTCTCCACTTTTGTCTCACTACTCCCTACTATCTCTCCCCCCCCCCCTCCTCCTCTCGGAACATCAGCGCGGGAGATAACTCATCACCAGCCATTAGCAGCCTCCGAGGATGCTGCGGAGCTCAGAGAGATCAGGACTGTGAACTCTTGATTGGAGTGGGGTCTATGACCTGACAAAACTATGCACCGTCTACGTCATCGCTGTTCTTGAAACCAACCTAACTCACCTCAACCTCGCCTAGCTTGATGTAGCCTAGGTTAGGTTAGGCAAGGCTAATCCATTCCTAATCGAACCTTAGGAAAACAGGATATAAAAGATGGTTTTATATATGATATGGACGAGGTGTGACGTCACCGTGACGTCACAATGTTCATGCCGGTACAGGTTTTGGATCCTACTGGTGCCGGGACCACCACCACTAGATGCAAGATTAATATCAAGTGGTTTCTTGGTTTTAACACAAGGAAGTGTAATGTAAGAGGAGAGAGGTCACGAGGAAGACCAGGTCGGTATATAGTGGAGATGCGGCCTCAAAAGGATACCTGATCAATCAGACTGTGATTCATACGTCAGGCTGCGAGCAGCCGCGTCCAACAGCCTGGTTGATCAGGCCACCACCGGGTAGGCCTCGGCCACGAAGGCCATTGATCCCCTTAATCAACATCTAGGTGCCTTCTACCTACCTTGTGTAGCTTCCGGGGATCAACAGCCCCGCGGCCCGGTTTCCGACCAGGCCTCCAGGTTGGTCGTCTGGTCAACCAGGCTGTTGGACGCGGCTGCTCGTAGCCTGACGTATGAATCACAGCCTGGTTGATCAGGTATCCTTTGGAGGTGCTTATCCAGTTCTCTCTTGAGTGGAAGCGTGTTGAACAGTCTCGGGCCTCTGATGTTGATAGTTCTCTCTTGAACACTGTGAGGGGTCGGCCAGTTATGTCCCTTATGTGTAGTGGAAGCGTGTTGAACAGTCTCGGGCCTCTGATGTTGATAGTTCTCTCTTGAACACTGTGAGGGGTCGGCCAGTTATGTCCCTTATGTGTAGTGGAAGCGTGCTGAACAGTCTCGGGCCTCTGATGTTGATAGTTCTCTCTTGAACACTGTGAGAGGTCGGCCAGTTATGTCCCTTATGTGTAGTGGAAGCGTGTTGAACAGTTTCGGGCCTCTGATGTTGATAGTTCTCTCTTGAACACTATGAGGGGTCGGCCAGTTATGTCCCTTATGTGTAGTGGAAGCGTGTGAACAGTTTCGGGCCTCTGATGTTGATAGTTCTCTCTTGAACACTGTGAGGGGTCGGCCAGTTATGTCCCTTATGTGTAGTGGAAGCGTGTTGAACAGTCTCAGGCCTCTGATGTTGATAGTTCTCTCTTGAACACTGTGAGGGGTCGGCCAGTTATGTCCCTTATGTGTAGTGGAAGCGTGCTGAACAGTCTCGGGCCTCTGATGTTGATAGTTCTCTCTTGAACACTGAGGGGTCGGCCAGTTATGTCCCTTATGTGTAGTGGAAGCGTGTTGAACAGTCTCGGGCCTCTGATGTTGATAGTTCTCTCTTGAACACTGTGAGAGGTCGGCCAGTTATGTCCCTTATGTGTAGTGGAAGCGTGTTGAACAGTTTCGGGCCTCTGATGTTGATAGTTCTCTCTTGAACACTATGAGGGGTCGGCCAGTTATGTCCCTTATGTGTAGTGGAAGCGTGTTGAACAGTCTCGGGCCTCTGATGTTGATAGTTCTCTCTTGAACACTGTGAGGGGTCGGCCAGTTATGCCCCTTATGTGTAGTGGAAGCGTGTTGAACAGTCTCGGGCCTCTGATGTTGATAGTTCTCTCTCAGAGTACCTGTTGCACCTCTGCTCTTCAACGGGGGTATTCTGCACATCCTGCCATGTCTTCTGGTCTCATGTGGTGTTGTTTCTGTGTGCAGGTTTGGGACCAGCCCCTCTTAATACTGTCCACGTGTAGATTATTACGTATCTTTCTCGCCTGCGCTCTAGATAACAGATTTATAACTTTTAATCGGTCCCAATAATTAATAGGCCTTATAGAGTGGATTCTAGCGGTAAAGGATCTTTGCACGCGAGTGGGTTCACTCACAGGATGAGTGACGCTGCCCAATAAACTCGCCCCTCGGGGCAAAATTTTAAATTTTAAATGAAAACATGGCTGGCAGCTAAAGGCAAGCCATAGGCCAAAAAAACAATTTCAATTTCTTTCTTTATTATGCACCCCATACCCATCCCGTGGGCGGTGGTATGAAGTATTACAGAGGCCTAAAAGATGAGAAAATATTCAATAAAAGATATACATGAAGCTGGAATGAACAAATAATAGCATAAAAGTTTCAAAAGCAGATTTGACAGGAAAAATGTAGATATTTAGTGTTTAAGACGACCATGAGCTGGAAAGCCGGGGTCCAAGAGCTGAACCCCGAGCACATAGGCACAAATAGGTAAGGACACACGCACTGTTCACTCAATATGGTTGTAAATGCACTCAAAAAATAGCTAAAAGTGTGTACAATATTTCTACGTCCAGATGTAGAATAGGGGCCGAGGTGTGAGATAAGGAGAGGGGAGAGAGAGAGAGGAGATAGAGGAGATAAAGAGAGGGGAATGGAAGGGGCCAAATGGAGGGCTGAAAGGGAGGGAGAGATAGTGCGACAGTGGGAGAGGGAGAGAAAATAAGTGAAGAACGGAAAATATGAAGGAAAAGCCACGAATGACGGTAGAAGAGAAACAGGAATTGGGAGAGACCGAAGGGGGAAGGATGGGAGGAATGAAGGATAGGAGGAAGGATAATTGTGGGATAGTTTGCGGTGTGACCTTGAGAGGTAGTTGGCCGCTCTGCCTGTTGGTTCTCAACCCCCCTGGCCACCCCCCTAACCCCCCCCCCCCCCACCTAACCCCTAATATTCCTATCCTCCTGTCCCTTCCTGCCGTCCTCCCCCTCCCCCCTCTCCCACATATCTATCCCTAGGATACGTTGCCTCTGCATCAGGGAGTGTGTATATATAAATACTACACAGTATTCATCTATAGACATCCATATGTGGTGAAACACATGTGAAGAACCTCTCACTCACTCACAGCTCCCTGACAAGAGGGAGCCAGCTTAGCTTAGCTGCCAACACCCACACATGGTGTCAGCAAGGCGGACAGCCCGCCTGCTTTCATACCTCTCACTGTATTTCCCACTTCTATACTTCCCTTCACCTATGCCTCTCCTTCCTCTTTACTCCCCCCCCCCCCCAAAAAAAAAAAAAGTGACTAGCCATCACCACTAGTCTCTCCCCTATTTCTCTAACCCTATCCCAGGAGGACAGAAGTGTATATATATATATATATATATATATATATATATATATATATATATATATATATAGAAAAAAATAAAAATAAGAGCCAGACTGACCAAGCAGTTGTCCAAGCATTAGAAACAGCTAATAGAAAATCCCCCACATGAGTGGCTTTACATTTCCTAGAAACTTTCTTTTAGCTCTGTTGAGGCAATATTCTCCAGTGAATGTGCAGTTCTTCACGGGAAGTGGGTTAGGGGGAGACGAGAAGAATACCCCCACTGACTGGCTCCTTCCAAGAACTCTGCTGGAGTTACGGGATCAGTCTGGCTGTGATGGTTAGCCAGTGGTCTTGCGGGTTACGAAAACAGATGGCCTCAAGAGCTAGGCAATCACCACGGAAGGCTGGCCCCATGTTGGCTTAGCTGTGGCAGGAGAACTATCAAACTCATCAACAGGTAATTAAATATTTTAATGACCCATCAGACCCTTTCACAGACCTTCAGACCCTTTCACAGACCTTCAGAACCTTTCACAGACCTTCAGACCCTTTCACAGACCTTCAGACCCTTTCACAGACCTTCAGAACCCTTCACAGACCTTCAGAACCCTTCACAGACCTCCAGAACCCTTCACAGACCTTCAGAACCCTTCACAGACCTTCAGAACCCTTCACAGACCTTCAGAACCCTTCACAGACCTTCAGAACCCTTCACAGACCTTCACAGACCTTCAGAACCCTTCACAGACCTTCAGAACCCTTCACAGACCTTCAGAACCCTTCACAGACCTTCAGAACCCTTCACAGACCTTCAGAACCCTTCACAGACCTTCAGACCCCTTCACAGACCTTCAGAACTATTTCACAGACCTTCAGAAACCTTCACAGACCTTCACAGACCTTCAGAACCTTCACAGACCTTCACAGACCTTCAGAAACCTTCACAGACCTTCAGAACCCTTCACAGACCTTCAGAAACCTTCACAGACCTTCAGAAACCTTCACAGACCTTCAGAAACCTTCACAGACCTTCAGAACCTTCACAGACCTTCAGAAACCTTCACAGACCTTCAGAACCCTTCACAGACCTTCACAGACCTTCAGAACCTTCAGAACCCTTCACAGACCTTCAGAACCCTTCACAGACCTTCAGAACCCTTCACAGACCTTCAGCTTCAGACCCCTTCACAGACCTTCAGAACCCTTCACAGAGCTTCAGACCCAGAACCCTTCACAGACCTTCAGAAACCTTCACAGACCTTCAGAAACCTTCACAGACCTTCAGAACCCTTCACAGACCTTCAGAAACCTTCACAGACCTTCAGAACTCTTCACAGACCTTCAGAACCCTTCACAGACCTTCAGAAACCCTTCACAGACCTTCAGAACCCTTCACAGACCTTCAGAACCCTTCACAGACCTCCAGAACCCTTCACAGACCTTCAGAACCCTTCACAGACCTTCAGAACCCTTCACAGACCTCCAGAACCCTTCACAAACCTCCAGACCCCTTCACAGACCTTCAGAACCCTTCACAGACCTCCAGAACCCTACACAGACCTCCAGAACCCTTCCTGTAGGCGTGCCGGCTGAAGGAGGCGGAGTAGCGATAGAGGGCGCGGTTTCTCTACACCATTTGCTATGTACCAAGTTTGGAGGCCACAGACTAACAGCCACCACTGGTACACAGAAAGGCCACGCCCTGCCGCACATGCCCCCCCCACACACATACACGCCCGCACGCACACACGCACACGCACGCCACCACTAAACGCACCTACACTCCCACATTCTACACTCTCAGTTGATTGACAGTCGAGAGGCGGGACCAAAGAGCCTAAGCTCAACCCCCGCAAGCGCAATATTTAAGACCCCCTTCATGAAAATCCTGGGATACGAGGACAAGGAGCTGGGATACGAGGACAAGGAGCTGGGATACGAGGACAAGGAGCTGGGATACGAGGACAAGGAGCTGGGATACGAGAACAAGGAGCTGGGATACGAGGACAAGGAGCTGGGATACGAGGGAGCTGGGATACGAGAGGAGCTGGGATACGAGGACAAGGAGCTGGGATACGAGGACAAGGAGCTGGGATACGAGAACAAGGAGCTGGGATACGAGGACAAGGAGCTGGGATACGAGGACAAGGAGCTGGGATACGAGGACAAGGAGCTGGGATACGAGGACAAGGAGCTGGGATACGAGGACAAGGAGCTGGGATACGAGGACAAGGAGCTGGGATACGAGGACAAGGAGCTTGGTGAGTGCATCAACTCTCGAACTCGGCAATATTTAAACTACAGGTTCAGCGCCCAAAACGCATGGGACATCGGGGAATTGAACTTCGACCCTGCAAGAAGCCAAGCCAACCTTATATCACCAGGATACTGGTTGATGTCTATGATATTAACACAGCAGAAACCATCAAAACTTACACAGCAGAACTCCCCCAATCAAGCCTCCAGGTTGCTGGACTGGTCAACCAGGCTGTTGGACGCGGCTGCTCGCAGCCTGACGCATGAATCACAGGCTGGTTCATCAGGTATCTTTCGGAGGTGTTTATCAAGTTCTCGCTCTTGAACATTGCAAGAGGTTGCCCAGTTATTCACCTAATGTGTAGAATATCTTCCAGACCTCTCACAGTGTTCAAGTGAGTACACGAAGAGAGTACATTTGTAGAGTACAAAAGAGTACAAGGAGAGAGAAGAAGAGTATACTTGAAAGAAAAGAGTACATGAAACAAATCCTGAACAAAACCTGAGGTTATTGCAATGGTAGAGACAAAGCTATTACGCTCAACACGCACTAGTGTCCCCAAGAAACTAGCAGATAGTGTGGAAGATAACACACTCATAAAGAGAGAGAGAGAGAGAGAGAGAGAGAGAGAGAGAGAGAGAGAGAGAGAGAGAGAGAGAGAGAGAGAGAGAGAGAGAGAGAGAGAGAGAGAGAGAGAGAGAGGAGAGAGAGAGAGAGAGAGAGAGAGAGAGAGAGAGAGAGAGAGAGAGAGAGAGAGAGAGAGAGAGAGAGAGAGAGAGAGAGAGAGAGAGAGAGAGAGAGAGAGAGAGAGAGAGAGTGTGGCCTTCACGGCCTACAGGGAAACAAACTGCGGGTTATTTGATAACTGGTAATAGCAGTTACCTGGAACATACCTGAAGAGGGTTTCAAGAGTTCTTCTACTCCCCTTGCCAGGTCAGGGGCCAGGGTCGACTTGTGATAACTTGGTCCAATATATAAAACATGCCAAGAGAATAAGCATACTGTCAGGAGGCCTAAGCCTACAGATTATGGACAAAAAAAAAGTACAAGCCACAAGGAACACAAGGAGGAAAACTACCGCGGGCCACTCCAAGCAACAACAGCCTGGTGGACCAAACTCTCACAAGTCGAGCCTGGCCTCGGGCCGGGCTTGGGGAGTAGAACAACTCCCAGAACCCCATCAACCAGGTACTGATATTTGGAGAGTTAAATCACAAGGAATTAAGCAGTGAAAACAAGATGTCTACTAATATACGAAGCTGTGTGTCTTGGGTCTGTGTCTTGGGTCTGTGTCTTGGGTACAAATTTGGGCCACTGCAGACAGGCTCTTTCTACTACAATATATGAGGCCAACGGGACAGGTAAAGTAATTACTGACAGGTAAAGTAATTACCTGTCAGCAGTGATCTAGTAATCCAATTATAACAACACTACATCTAACATAACCAGAACTAATTACGTTCAAAGTTTGACTCAAAAAGTGAACAAATCCACAAGGGCCGTGACGAGGATTCGAACCTGCGTCCGAGAGCATCCCAGACGCTGCCTTAACCGACTGAGCTACGACATGGTCAAAAGGAGTTGAAACCGAAGTTCTACTAAACTTTTACTCAAAAAGTGTTTTACAGACTTCCTTGAGGCGCCACTTGAGCACGGAGTAACTAGGTGCTCTACACACCAGTCATAGCAGGCGATGAGTCACAATAACGTGGCTGAAGTATGTTGACCAGACCACACACTAGAAATTGAAGGGACGACGACGTTTCGGTCCGTCCTGGACCATTCTCAAGTCGATTGTCTACGATTCACAATCGACTTGAGAATGGTCCAGGACGGACCGAAACGTCGTCGTCCCTTCAATTTCTAGTGTGTGGTCTGGTCAACCAGTCATAGCAATTACTAACCACAATAAACATGGGTAATTACATTCACTTGGGCACTAGGAACCTCCAACCCCCTCCCCCCCCAGAGTGGAAGACGTTAGCTCTATCAACAGATGAGCAGCACTAAGGAAGGATTCCAAAAGCACCTAACTGCTACCCAACTGAAACTATCAACCTTCCACTGAAGCCTGGAGGAATTAGGTGATCCACACCCTAGTCATACCAATTGCTAACCACAATAAACGTGTATATCTGCGTCTACCCCTCTCTATTTTTAATTGTAAACTTTATTGTACATGATGACACATTGTGAGCTTACCTGGAGTTTACCTGGAGAGGATTCTGGGAGTTTTTCTACTCCCCGAGCCCGGCCTGAGGCCATGTTCGACTTGTGATAACTTGGTCCAACAGGCTGTTGCTTGCAGCTGTCCATCGCTCAATACATATCCACTACAGCCCGGTTGGTCCGGTACATATTATATTTTATTTTATCTGTACAAGAGTAGTTACATTCTTGTACAGCCATCAGCACGTGTAGTGTTTCGGGCAGGTCCTTAATCCTAACTTTCCCCCGGAATACGACCCGCCAAATCGTTTAACAACCAGGTACCCATTCACTGCTGGGGGAACAGAGGCTACAGTTAAGGATTGGCGCCCAGTCAATCCTCCCTGATCAGGATACAACAGATTCTTGAGTCTATTGGGCTCTACTGTGTGTGTGTGTGTGTGTGTGTGTGTGTGTGTGTGTGTGTGTGTGTGTGTGTGTGTGTGTGTGTGTGTGTGTGTGTGTCTGTCTGTCTGTCTGTCTGTCTGTCTGTCTGTCTGTCTGTCTCTCTCTCTCTCTCTCTCTCATCTGCCGTATCGTCAGCATCTCTGGGAGTGTTTTCTCTCTCCTCACCAGCACCATCACACGAGCTATTAACCCAGGTTATCTGCAGCACATGTCTCGCTCACCAAACAAAAGGTTCCCCACCCAAACACCCGCCGGCATTCTTGGCGCCAAAGGGACGCATCGTTCAGGACAAGTGTCAAACATTCTCTGGCGACACAGTAGAACACAAGACGAATAATAGGTACCAACACAAATAGGAAGAATAATAGGTATAGCCAGACATGTGTGTGAGAAATAATATATATATATATATATATATATATATATATATATATATATATATATATATATATATATATATATACACTGAGCAGACAAGGAGTGAACCAATATTATTGTGTATACAAAACAGTCTTGGTTGCAGAAGTTGCAGAAATTACTGACCTTACACACGCAGGTACAAGGTACAAAGATGACCTTGTGTTACAGGTAATTGGTACTGGGGGGGGGGAGACACAGGTCCACAAATCATAGTAAATATAAGATGTGTGCAATATTGCAGAGCCTTGAGCTGCCCCTCTTGCACGAGTCAGGCAACTCAGGCTCTCTGGTACATATATATATATATTATGAGCTAGGCGAGGATTGCTCTCTCTCGTTCTCATTCTCACACACTTTCACTCTCATTTGTGTCTTTGCAGGTCGGCGTTCGATTCCCGATGGCCCGGTATGGACAGGACGAACCCAACACACACATTCTGCTCACATGATATCTCACAAACTGGACCTGCATTTTTGACTAACTGCACAACTAGGATAGGCGGTAGGAGGGAGTAGGCGGCATGGGATCAGGTAGAGGAGGATGGCAGCATAGAGCCATTAACTCTATGCTACTAGTGGTAGCATATAAGAACATAAGAACAAAGGCAACTGCAGAATGCCTATTGGCCGATACGAGGCAGCTCCTATCTATAACCACCCAATCCCACTCATATACTTGTCCAACCCGCGCTTGAAACAATCGAGGGACCCCACCTCCAGCACGTTACGCGGTAATTGGTTCCACGAATCAACAACCCTGTTACTGAACCAGTATTTACCCAAGTCTTTCCTAAATCTAAACTTATCCAATCTTATCCATAGAGTTAATGGTGGCAGTAATTACTAGACGCTGGTGCGGGCCAACATCAGTGGACAATATTTACATAACTTAGCCTGATGGCTCCCTCACAACCGCCCTCCCCTACCACAACCACCCACCTTCTCCTCTATCTATAACCACCCACTTTAATAACCATCCAACAACCCTCTCCTGTAACCATCTAGCCACCCTCTAATACAGCCCTCCAACCACCCATCTTAGAGCTGTTCACTTGAGACAGTTAAGCAAGTCCCAGCTGTGTCTGGGTACAAGTGACAGGATGAACAACCCAGCGGGTTTTCTTCCTATTGGGGAGTGTTGTACATGCTGCTATGGCGGTGTGTCCACTCACAGGATGAGTGGCGCTGCCCAATACTGTCACTATGGCGGTGTGTCCACTCACAGGATGAGTGGCGCTGCCCAATACTGTCACTATGGCGGTGTGTCCACTCACAGGATGAGTGGCGCTGCCCAATACTGTCACTATGGCGGTGTGTCCACTCACAGGATGAGTGGCGCTGCCCAATACTGTCACTATGGCGGTGTGTCCACTCACAGGATGAGTGGCGCTGCCCAATACTGTCACTATGGCGGTGTGTCCACTCACAGGATGAGTGGCGCTGCCCAATACTGTCACTATGGCGGTGTGTCCACTCACAGGATGAGTGGCGCTGCCCAATACTGTCACTATGGCGGTGTGTCCACTCACAGGATGAGTGGCGCTGCCCAATACTGTCACTATGGCGGTGTGTCCACTCACAGGATGAGTGGCGCTGCCCAATACTGTCACTATGGCGGTGTGTCCACTCACATGGCGGTGTGTCCACTCACAGGATGAGTGGCGCTGCCCAATACTGTCACTATGGCGGTGTGTCCACTCACAGGATGAGTGGCGCTGCCCAATACTGTCACTATGGCGGTGTGTCCACTCACAAGATGAGTGGCGCTGCCCAATACTG
The DNA here is from genome assembly GCF_020424385.1 of Procambarus clarkii. NCBI lineage: Eukaryota > Metazoa > Arthropoda > Malacostraca > Decapoda > Cambaridae > Procambarus > Procambarus clarkii. The sequence continues at coordinate 33,047 of NW_025561136.1, read as the reverse complement.
TCACTATGGCGGTGTGTCCACTCACAGGATGAGTGGCGCTGCCCAATACTGTCACTATGGCGGTGTGTCCACTCACAGGATGAGTGGCGCTGCCCAATACTGTCACTATGGCGGTATGTCCACTCACTGAGTGGCGCTGCCCAATACTGTCACTATGGCGGTGTGTCCACTCACGGGATGAGTGGCGCTGCCCAATACTGTCACTATGGCGGTGTGTCCACTCACAGGATGAGTGGCGCTGCCCAATACTGTCACTATGGCGGTGTGTCCACTCACAGGATGAGTGGCGCTGCCCAATACTGTCACTATGGCGGTGTGTCCACTCACAGGATGAGTGGCGCTGCCCAATACTGTCACTATGGCGGTGTGTTCACTCACAGGATGAGTGGCGCTGCCCAATACTGTCACTATGGCGGTGTGTTCACTCACAGAATGAGTGGCGCTGCCCAATACTGTCACTATGGCGGTGTGTCCACTCACAGGATGAGTGGCGCTGCCCAATACTGTCACTATGGCGGTATGTCCACTCACAGGATGAGTGGCGCTGCCCAATACTGTCACTATGGCGGTGTGTCCACTCACGGGATGAGTGGCGCTGCCCAATACTGTCACTATGGCGGTGTGTCCACTCACAGGATGAGTGGCGCTGCCCAATACTGTCACTATGGCGGTGTGTCCACTCACAGGATGAGTGGCGCTGCCCAATACTGTCACTATGGCGGTGTGTCCACTCACAGGATGAGTGGCGCTGCCCAATACTGTCACTATGGCGGTGTGTCCACTCACAAGATGAGTGGCGCTGCCCAATACTGTCACTATGGCGGTGTGTCCACTCACAAGATGAGTGACGCTGCCCAATACTGTCACTATGGCGGTGTGTCCACTCACAGGATGAGTGGCGCTGCCCAATACTGTCACTATGGCGGTGTGTCCACTCACAAGATGACTGACGCTGCCCAATACTGTCACTATGGCGGTGTGTCCACTCACAGGATGAGTGACGCTGCCCAATACTGTCACTATGGCGGTGTGTCCACTCACAAGATGAGTGACGCTGCCCAATACTGTCACTATGGCGGTGTGTCCACTCACAGGATGAGTGGCGCTGCCCAATACTGTCACTATGGCGGTGTGTCCACTCACAGGATGACTGACGCTGCCCAATACTGTCACTATGGCGGTGTGTCCACTCACAGGATGAGTGACGCTGCCCAATACTGTCACTATGGCGGTGTGTCCACTCACAAGATGAGTGGCGCTGCCCAATACTGTCACTATGGCGGTGTGTCCACTCACAAGATGAGTGACGCTGCCCAATACTGTCACTATGGCGGTGTGTCCACTCACAAGATGAGTGGCGCTGCCCAATAAACTCGCCCCTCGGGGCAAAATTTACAAAAAAAAAAATTAATCTAACAAAACTACCATACCTCTTAATGTACAACCACCTCTTACCTAACCATCCAGAGTGATGAAGATTAAGCCACCACAAGTTGCGGCACGGGCATGAATAGCCCGTAAGCTAACCCCTTCCACCACCCTGCCGCTCAGATAACCACCAATACACCCCCCCCCCAACAGGCAAGCCTTATATCACCCTCCTTATGTAGAGAGTATTAAAGACCATCTAAGAGATACAGTGATGAAAATCCGACCCGCAACTCAATGTGTACCTGTTTGATACCCGTCTGATACCTGCTTAATACCTGTTTGATACCCGTCTGATACCTGCTTAATACCTATTTGATACCCGTCTGATACCTGTTTAATACCTTTTGATACCCGTCTGATACCCGTTTAATACCTGGTTGATACCCGTCTGATACCCGTTTAATACCCGTCTGATACCTGTTTAATACCTGTTTGATACCCGTCTGATACCCGTTTAATACCTGTTTGATACCCGTCTGATACCCGTTTAATACCTGGTTGATACCTGGTTGATGGGGGTTCTGGGAGTTCTACTGCCCAAGCCCGGCCCGAGGCCAGGCTTGACTTGTGAGTACCTGGGTACTATGAAAACAAATGTGCTAATATGTAAGCTTTATGAAATGTGAAAACTTTAAGATGAGTGAGTAATAGCATTAAGCTTTCCACTAAGCTTCGTGTAATTAAGGATTAATTACACTTACCAGATGTGAACAGATAGGGTGAGAAATGGTATTAGCAAACATTCTGTTGCAGAATGTATAATGATTCACTTCAAGCTAATGGTGTACAGGTTTGAAATGGTGTTATGGGTTGTTAATGGGTGCTTTCAAGAGGTGGTCTCATGGGAGATTAGCATCGTCCATGAATTCCCTACGAAAATAAACATCTTAGGTTCCATCCTGTCATTCTGTCTCTCCCTCACTTATCCTCCTGCCCCCGCCCCCCCCACCCCATCAATCTGTCCACCTCTCTCACTATCCCCAACTGGTATTCTACCACCCTTCTTCCCCCCCATCATCATTACCTCTCCCCCATCCCCCCTCATAGTTCACTCTACCCCCTCATAACGCCCCAATTCACTCTCAACTCTGTTTATAGCCACTAACTTTGTCTACCCCTGTATCCCCTAAACTTCCCTAGCCCCCCTCCGCTAACTCTGCCTCTTCCCCCCCCCCCCCCCTCCCTCCAACTTTGCTCCAATTTTCTCTCTCTCTCTCTCTCTCTCTCTCTCTCTCTCTCTCTCTCTCTCTCTCTCTCTCTCTCTCTCTCTCTCTCTCTCAATCTCTCCCTAGATTTCTAATAATTATATGCATCTCTCCACTGACAAACGACGGCTGGGGAGAGTAGACAACTTGGAGACAAATGAGGGAAGTGAAGAGAATAGAGAAAGCAAAAGTTCATTCCAAAGGAGAAGGAAAACGTAGGAGGAAACGGAGACACAGAGAGGGAGGACTCTTGATGAAAGGTGGAATGAGGTCATGACGATGATTGCAAGAAGCACACACAGGATATGTGAAAGATATATTCGAAAGGACAACATGCAAAATTACAGAACTACATCATTTCAGAACCAGGGAGGCAGTACCCGCCAAACACACACACCGAAACTACGACGTTGGTACAACGTTCGAACAAGTTTTAACACCACCTAACCAGTTATAACAACCAATATAGCAAGTTGTAACAACGTTCTAATACGTCATAAACACGTTAAGCCAAGATGTAACAACTTTATTACAAGTTTTAATAAGCGGAAAATAGAGACAGTTTCGGTTTGTGTTTCCAGGGTAGTCGAGGGGAACAATGGTTGCTGGCCAGTGAGCTAAGTCACTGTTGCCAGGTGGGAGAGAGGGAATTATCAGGGGGGAAAGCGCCAAGCCATTACGACTATATAGCACTTCGAAAGGGGGTCAGGATTTGGGATGGGACGTGGGGAAAGGAATGGTGCCCAACTACTTGTGGACGGTCGGGGGATTGAACGCCGACCTGCATGAAGCGAGACCGTCGCTCTACCGTCCTGCTCAAGTGGTTTGGTGTAATGAAACAGGATGTGGAAACTAAAGAGGTTGTGCCACAATACGGAAAACATTACAATGCGAGAACAAAAATTAAGAAAGTTAGCAAACGCCACGATCAAACCCAAGATGAAGAAGACAGAGAGAGAAATGATGCCATGTGTAAGGAGACGCCGTAGAAACTATTGAGTCTACCCTCGAAAATCTAAACCCTGTGAATGGGTTCGGTAAGAACTACAGTCATTTAGGGACGGAGATAACAAAGCTGAACAGATGCAGTTTAAGCATCAGCCATTAGATCTGCAACTCAATGTGTACCTGTTTGATACCCGTCTGATACCTGTTTAATACCTGTTTGATACCCGTTTGATGCAGGACGAAGAGAGCTTCGCCTGCGAGAGGCAGGTGGTGGTTTGGTGCAAGCATACAGGTGAAGGATTTGGGAATAATGATGTCCGACGACCTAACGTTTAGGGAGCATAACCAAGCAAGTATTGCGACAGCCAGAAAAATGATCGGATGGATTACGAGAACTTTCAAATCCAGGGATCCCATCACAATGGTTGTACTCTTCAAGTCACTTGTGTTGTCCCGTCTTGAGTACTGCTCAGTACTCACTTCCCCCTTCAGAGCAGGAGAGATTGCTGAAATAGAGGGAATACAGAGAACATATACGGCACGCATAGACGAGATAAAACACCTAAATTATTGGGATCGTCTCAAAGCTCTCCAAATGTACTCACTAGAAAGGAGACGAAAGAGATACCAAATAATATACACATGGAAAATACTGGAGGGACAGGTCCCAAATCTACACAGTAAAATAACAACATACTGGAGTGAACGATATGGATGAAAATGCAGAATAGAACCAGTGAAGAGCAGAGGTGCCATAGGCACAATCAGAGAACACTGTATAAACATCAGAGGTCCAGTGAAGAGCAGAGGTACCATAGACACAATCAGAGAACACTGTATAAACATCAGGTCCAGTGAAGAGCAGAGGTGCCATAGGCACAATCAGAGAACACTGTATAAACAACAGAGGTCCGCGGTTGTTCAACGTCCTCCCAGCGAGCATAAGAAATATTGCCGGAACAACCGTGGACATCTTCAAGAGAAAACTAGATTGTTTTCTTCCAGAAGTGCGGGACCAATCGGGCTCTGATGGGGTATGTGGGCCTGCGGGCCGCTTCCAGCAACAGCCTGGTGGACCAAACTCTCACAAGTCAAGCCTGGCCTTGGGCCGGGCTTGGAAGTAGAACAACTCCCAGAACCCCATCAACCAGGTTCATGTCATAGAAAGTCTCATGATAAAATAGGGAAACTAAACCAATAAAGCGGATGTTTACAAATAAAACGGCCCCAGGAATCGTAATGAAAAAAAATCGGAACAATAGATTTGAAAGAGAGCATTGAGAAAATGAAAGCAAAGACATAACAAAGGGGCAGGGAAATGAGAAGGAGAAAGCTAAACAAGACAGGAAAAATACTCCAAGGAAATGCAAGTGTAAGACCCAGGAGGGATAGAAATAGTCTAAGCTACTCTATCCCTCTGAGATGTATTTCTTTCTTGTCTCAATAAACATACTTGAACTTGAAGTGTAAAACCCCACTAGACGAGAAGTGAAAGATTTCAGAGATCTGTGGGACTGCTGGCACAAATGAAACTAGATCTTTTGAAGGGATTTCTTGCAAGATGGTCAACAATTACCGGGATTGAATTGTGGGAATCATTTTGTTCGTGAGAAAGTATTATTATTTTTAATGATCAGGGGAAAGCACCAAGCCATTACGACTATATAGCACTGGGAAGGGGTCAGGATAAGGATTTGGGATGGGACGGGGGGAAGGAATGGTGCCCAACCACTTGGACGGTCGGGGATTGAACACCTGGCGAGAAGGTTATCTTGAGGTTATCTTGAGATGATTTCGGGGCTTTAGTGTCCCCGCGGCCCGGTCCTCGACCAGGCCTCCACCCCCCAGGAAGCAGCCCGTGACAGCTGACTAACACCCAGGTACCTATTTTACTGCTGGGTAACAGGGGCATCAGTGAAAGATACTCTGCCCATTGTTTCTCGCCGGCGCCCGGGATCGAACCCGGGACAACAGATCACGAGTCCAGCGAGTTGTCCGCTCGGCCGACCGGCTCCCCAAACGGCCAAATTGACCGGGAAACAATTGCCCCCGAGATGAGACAAGAAAGCAAAGTTTGTGGAAGTGGTGGAGAGGAATGGAGAGATAGGGAGGACATGATCACAACGTAGAAGCTTCTATGGGGGAAATAGACAAGAATTAGGCATCATTGTTCAAACTAGAAACAGCAGAACGAGGGATCGTAGATGTAAATGGGAGACAAACGAGTCAGATGTTAGAAAGAACTTAAGTGTTAAAGCTGTTAATATGTTAAATAGGTTGACCAGACCACACACTAGAAGGTGAAGGGACGACGACGTTTCGGTCCGTCCTGGACCATTCTCAAGTCGATTGTGTGTGGTCTGGTCAACTTACTTTAGCCACGTTATTGTGACTCATCGCCTGCAAGTGAAAGAGGTTAGACGGAGAAGTTGTTGATGCTAATTTACATCAATATTTGAAATGTAAATATGATCAAAGCAATAGAAATGTCACTGCATTAATATAAGAAAGTTCGATAGGCGGGGCCAGGAGCCTTAGTTCGACCATGCTAGAACATCCAGGTGAGCACACACACACACAGTTTCAAATGTAGATATGACAGATCCCAGTAGGCTCAGGAATCTGTACACCAGTTGATTGACAATTGAGAGACGGGACCAAAGAGTCAAAGCTCAACCCCCGCAAGCACAAATAGGTGAGTACACACACACACACACACACCCATTGAAATGGGACAGGAGTCATTGCTGTAAACAACCGATGGCTGGAAAGGCGAGATCCAAGAGTCAATGCTCGATCCTGCAAGCACAAATAGGCGAGTACACACACACACACGGCATCAAACCATAAATCAGTGCCATCAAGAAGCATTCAGTGCAAACTGCTGGCGACACCAATCAGGTGGAGACTGAGACTGGTGGAGCTCACGAAGAAGGTCACCCTGGCAACGAAAGGTCAACATCAGTATAAAAAGGGGAAAGTCATTCCTGACAAATCTGAGTTCTATGACCGGGTTTCTAAAAATAAAACAGGGGGAAAAAACAGATAGCTGGGTTGACTATTGTCCCTAGATCATCAAAAGGTCTCTGTCAAGTTCAAGTTCAAGTATGTTTATTGAGTTAAGCAAGAAATACATCTCAAAGGGATATAGTAGCTTAGGCTATTTCTACCCCCCAAAGGTCTCTGTCGCTGTTCTTCAGGCAAGACCGAGGAGCAGATTGAGATAACTGGGAAGACACCAGGGTAAGGAACTACCTGAAGGTCCAGAAGGGGGTGAGAATAGCTTGAGCTACCTCATCCCTTTGTGTGTATTTTACCTCAATAAACTTATTTCAATTTCAAAACCTGAAGGTCAAAGTCAGAGAGAGGCGTCGAGGCAGGCAAGACATGGGGGTCCCACAAGGCTTGGTCTTGGGACTGCTGCTGTTCCTGATGTATGCGAACGACCTGCCAGAGGGAACGAACTTGTACATGCCGGTGGCTGACAGATGACACAAAGGTGACGAGGAATATAAAAACAGAGGAGGACCTGTTTCTGCATTCTTTATGCTAGATTTATACTAAATCCGACCCGCAACTCAATGTGTACCTGTTTGATACCCGTCTGATACCCGTTTAATACCTGTTTGATACCCGTCTGACACCCGTTTAATACCTGTTTGATACCCGTCTGACACCCGTTTAATACCTGTTTGATACCCGTCTGACACCCGTTTAATACCTGTTTGATACCCGTCTGACACCCGTTTAATACCTGTTTGATACCAGTCTGATACCTGTTTGATACCTGGTTGATGGGGGTTCTGGGAGTTGTTCTACTCCCTAAGCCCGGCCCGAGGAAAGGCTCGATTTGTGAGAGTTTGGTTCACCAGGCTGTTGATGGTTGTGATATTGGTGTACAGTTTGTTGTGTCTGCTTTATTACCTCCTTTGTGGCGTGGTGTGATCTGTATTTTTGTTTAAATGCGAACAAGCCTGAATGGTCCCCAGGACAATATGCAACTGAAATTTTGTTTAAATGTGTCTGGATGACACTAGCATCCAAGCTCCGTCTCCAAGTAAGGTTTAAGGCCTTTGTTAAGTGTTTATATTTAAATTCTGGGCCATTGCTTCTTTAGTGTCTTCAATGGTTACCTAAAAAATTGAATAATTAACTCCATTATTGTTACACACAGAGATCACACTAACGTGATGCATCAAATGAATAAATCCACAAGGGCCGTGGTGAGGATTCGAACCTGAGTCCGGGAGCATCCCAGACACTGCCTTAATCGACTGAGCTACGACAGGTTCGTAGCCTACGAACCTACAACTGCGTTCGTCCCGGACGCAGGTTCGAATCCTCGCCACGGCCCTTGTGGATTTGTCCATTGTTGTTAGTGAGTTAGAGTCCCATACTAGCACTGCTTTTGGCATTGGATTAACTTAAGAAACGAAGTATTTTAGAAGTTTTAACTTTCACTT
>NW_025561136.1:0-22500 GCF_020424385.1 Procambarus clarkii | reverse complement strand
CAACTGTTTACAATACACCTTTTTTCACCTAGTATGATAATCATTCCATAACTACACATGTCCTCCCCCCCCCCACCCCACCTACATCAGCCACACCCGGCCAACACCACATATAGACACATGTACACATATAGACACATGTACACATATAAACACATGTACACATATAAACACATGTACACATATAGACACATGTACACACATACACATGTACACATATAAACACATGTACACATATAGACACATGTACACATATAGACACATGTACACATGTACACATATAGACACATGTACACATATAAACACATGTACACATATAGACACATGTACACATATAGACACATGTACACATATAGACACATGTACACATATAGACACATGTACACATATAGACACATGTACACATATAGACACATGTACACATATAGACACATGTACACATATAGACACATGTACACATATAGACACATGTACACATATAGACACATGTACACATATAGACACATGTACACATATAAACACATGTACACATATAGACACATGTACACATATAGACACATGTACACATATAAACACATGTACACATATAGACACATGTACACATATAGACACATGTACACATATAGACACATGTACACATATAGACACATGTACACATATAGACACATGTACACATATAGACACATGTACACATATAGACACATGTACACATATAGACACATGTACACATATAGACACATGTACACATATAGACACATGTACACATATAGACACATGTACACATATAGACACATGTACACATATAGACACATGTACACATATAAACACATGTACACATATAGACACATGTACACATATAGACACATGTACACATATAGACACATGTACACATATAGACACATGTACACATATAGACACATGTACACATATAGACACATGTACACATATTGTACACATATAGACACATGTACACATATAGACACATGTACACATATAGACACATGTACACATATAGACACATGTACACATATAAACACATGTACACATATAAACACATGTACACATATAGACACATGTAAACACATATACACACACATAGACACATGTACACATATAAACACATGTACACATATAAACACATGTACACATATAGACACATGTACACATATAGACACATGTACACATATCTCAACATCTTCATACTATCAGTAATTTACATTAATTAGAGACTAATCAAATTAGACATGTAAATATCCTTATCAATAATTTGCATATGTTTACAACTGCAAACACTATCATGTAATGTTGTTTGGTAATTAGAGCTGTTATATACCCGTTACAAGTACTAATTTTTAACCAATTTGCTAATTTATCATTTTGCGAGCTAAAAAAAAATGTCGAATCTTCGGGAAAATTTTAACTGACAATATTCGTTGCTTGGTCAAATTTCCAATATATTTGAAGGTACTTTACATTCTTTAATATTAGATCATTCTTACGACTCTTAACTAGGTGAGTACAACTAGGTGAGTACAACTAGGTGAGTACAACTAGGTGAGTACAACTAGGTGAGTACACCTCCCAAACCCCCCCCCCCCTCACCATCAGTGGGGGAAGTGGGATGGTGTACTAATGTTACAGAAATGTTGAGTATAGTGAGTTATGATGTATCTAATTTGCAGGGGTTGAGCTTCAGCTCTTCGGTCCCGCCTCTCAATCGTCAATCAACGTGTGTGGTTCCTGCGTCTATTTGGGCTCTGTCGTGCGTACATTTGAAACTGTGTATGGAGTCAGCCTCCACCACATCACTGCCTAATGTATTCCATTTCTTAACTACTCTGACGCTGAAAAATTCTTCCTGAAATGTCTGTGGCTCACTTGGGTACCCAGTTTCTACCTGCCGGCCCCCTTGTTCGACTACCACCTGTGTTAAACAATATCTCTATCTACCCTATCAATTCCCCTGATAGTTTTGTATGTGGTGATCATGTCTCCCCTAACTCTTCTGTCTTCCAGTGATGAGAGGTTAATTTCCAGTGGTCTTTCCTCGTAGTTCATACCCCTCAGCTCGGGTACTAGTCTGGTAGCATACCTCTGAACTTTCTCCAACTTGGCCTAGTGTTCTCCCTCTCCTCCCCCCCCCCCTCTCTCTCTCTCTCTCTCTCTCTCTCTCTCTCTCTCTCTCAACCAGAGAGAGAGAGAGAGAGAGAGAGAGAGAGAGAGAGAGAGAGAGAGAGAGAGAGAGAAAGAGAAAGAGAGAAAACGAGAGAAAGAGAGAGAGAGAGAGAGACTAAGTATCATTAGGGCGGTGGAATGAAGTACCAAGTGTAGCTGCAAGCAAGAGCTGTTATCCTACCTCAGCTCATCTGAAGCCTGCTCCTAGAGTCCCATTTATTTCATGAGCCTCTTATATGTACCATTAGGAATAACATTTATCCATTAAGTAACGATCATATAAGGAGCCAGAGCCTTCAAGTTAATCACCTGACCTCTCCTGCATCAACCTGTTGAGCAAACAAGTTTCAGATGTAATTAAGAATAGGAATGAATGATCGTTGATGGATTGATGTTCTTGAGAAAGGTAATATATGAGACTCTTGAAGGTTGAGAGTCTTGTGTTGTAGGTGCCAACTACTGTCCAGCAACCAGGAGGCATGGTCGACGACCGGGCCGCGGGGACGCTAAGCCCCGGAAGCACCTCAAGGTAACCTCAAGGTACTGGTTACACACAGAGAAATCACAATAGCGTGATGCATCAAATGAACAAATCCACAAGGGCCGTGACGAGGATTCGAACCTACGTCCGGGAGTATCCCAGACGCTGCCTTAATCGACTGAGATAAGACAGGGTGTCGATTAAGGCAGGGTCTGGGATGCTCCCGGACGCAGGTTCGAATCCTCGTCACGGCCCTTGTGGATTTATTCAAGTATATGGTTGTCCAGTACATAGTTCTTCAGTACATAGAACATGGTTGTTCTCTTTCATTGTCATTGAAAAGTCGAAATTCATTCCCAAAATGTCCATTTCATCTGTGAACTCTTAGATGTTTGCCACCCATTTGCAAGACTGTCATCTTCGTCTCTCTTCGTCTCTCTTCGTCTCTCTCTCTCTTTCTCTCTCTCTCTCTCTCTCTCTCTCTCTCTCTCTCTCTCTCTCTCTCTCTCTCTCTCTCTCTCTCTCTCTCTCTCTCTCTTCGTAACTCTATTTGGTTTGCAATGTACAGTCTGGTTATCATCACCTGTGTCTTCTCAGCCACATATGTGACCTGTCATCTACTTCCCCAGGTAGAAATCCCTGAAAGTTGGTGACTGATTAACCTTACAGCAGTTGGCATTCTTCCTTACTGTATGTGAAGGTTAGCTCGAGTTTAACTTGAGTTTAACTTGAGTTCAGCTTGAAGGTTAGTGCAGTCATCAGCATAGGCTTGTGCTTCAGGAGACCTGGTTGATGGGGTTCTGGGAGTTCTTCTACTCCCCAAGCCCGGCCTGAGGCCAGGCTTGACTTGTGAGAGCTTGGTCCACCAGGCTGTTGCTTGCAGCGGCCCGCAGGCCCACATATACCCGGTTGATGGGGTTCTGGGAGTTCTTCTACTCCCCAAGCCCGGCCTGAGGCCAGGCTTGACTTGTGAGAGCTTGGTCCACCAGGCTGTTGCTTGCAGCGGCCCGCAGGCCCACATATACCTGGTTGATGGGGTTCTGGGAGTTCTTCTACTCCCCCAAGCCCGGCCTGAGGCCAGGCTTGACTTGTGAGAGTTTGGTCCACCAGGCTGTTGCTTGGAGCGGCCCGCAGGCCCACATATACCTGGTTGATGGGGTTCTGGGAGTTCTTCTACTGCCCAAGCCCGGCCTGAGGCCAGGCACCTAAAAGTGTGGTTTTCTAATCACACAGTATCTTGAGATGATTTCGGGGCTTTAGTGTCCCCGCGGCCCGGTCCTCGACCAGGCCTCCACCCCCAGGAAGCAGCCCGTGACAGCTGACTAACTCCCAGGTACCTATTTACTGCTAGGTAACAGGGGCATTCAGAGTGAAAGAAACTTTGCCCATTTGTTTCTGCCTCGTGCGGGAATCGAACCCGCGCCACAGAATTACGAGTCCTGCGCGCTATCCACCAGGCTACGAGGCCCCTCCACCAGGCTACGAGGCCCCTCCACCAGGCTACGAGGCCCCACCACCAGGCTACGAGGCCCCTCCACCAGGCTACGAGGCCCCACCACCAGGCTACGAGGCCCCTCCACCAGGCTACGAGGCCCCTCCACCAGGCTACGAGGCCCCTCCACCAGGCTACGAGGCCCCTCCACCAGGCTACGAGGCCCCACCACCAGGCTACGAGGCCCCTCCACCAGGCTACGAGGCCCCTCCACCAGGCTACGAGGCCCCTCCACCAGGCTACGAGGCCCCTCCACCAGACTACGAGGCCCCTCCACCAGGCTACGAGGCCCCACCACCAGGCTACGAGGCCCCTCCACCAGGCTACGAGGCCCCTCCACCAGGCTACGAGGCCCCTCCACCAGGCTACGAGGCCCCTCCACCAGGCTACGAGGCCCCTCCACCAGGCTACGAGGCCCCACCAGTAGTCGATGATTGTCAGCAAATAACAATGTGCTATCACTACCCCTACGAAAGTTTACTACGTAGTCTACACTCGAACTAGAGGCTACAGCTACTGCCTAGTCTACAATTCCAACATTACTATCCAACTCTTGCTCTACAATACTACTACTGCTGCCCTCTGCACCACGCTGGGGGTTACTATGGGGAGGGAGCCGGTCGGCCGAGCGGACAGCACGCTGTACTCGTGATCCTGTGGTCCCTGGTTCGATCCCGGACGCCGGCGAGAAACAATGGGCAGAGTTTCTTTCACCCTATGCCTCTGTTAGCTAGCAGTAAAATAGGTACCTGGGTGTTAGTCAGCTGTCACGGGCTGCTTCCTGGGGGTGGAGACCTGGTCGAGGACCGGGCCGCGGGGACACTAAAGCCCCGGAATCATCTCAAGATAACTCTCATTCTGCCCTTTCAAGAGTGATAGGTCAAGCTCTATTATTTACTGAACTTTACTGCCAAGCTCACCCCGTCTCCTAGCAACATGGGAACCATCCCTCCCTCCCTTTCGGAACCTATACCTGGTTGATACCTGGTTGATGCCTGGTTGATGCCTGGTTGATGCCTGGTTGATGCCTGGTTGATGCCTGGTTGATACCTGGTTGATGCCTGGTTGATACCTGGTTGATGGGGTTCTGGGAGTTCTTCTACTCCCCAAGCCCGGCCCGAGGCCAGGCTTGACTTGTGAGAGTTTGGTCCACCAGGCTGTTGCTTGGAGCGGCCCGCAGGCCCACATATACCTGGTTGATGGGGTTCTGGGAGTTCTTCTACTCCCCAAGCCCGGCCTGAGGCCAGGCTTGACTTGTGAGAGTTTGGCCCACCAGGCTGATGCTTGGAGCGGCCCGCAGGCCCACCACAGCGCATAGAATTGGTCTTGTCGTAATATTCAGACAGTTCTCTTTGGCACGGTGTCCAAAGTCTCCACTCGCGTGAAAAAAGCCTCGTCTGTCAGTGTTTCACATATCTCCAACTCTGTCTATGGAGGACAGCAGAACATATATATATGCTGTGATTGTCATAGTGGTTGAGTAACTGTGACAGGCAAGATCTTCCCGCTCTAAATCAACGTTATCCCTGGGTTGTGGAGATCATCTTTTTCCATAAAACTGGAAATGTGATTCCTAATCACTCTTTCAAACACTTTTATTATGTTAGTGCGTCTGGTCTATTATTTGTTGCCCAAACTTTACAACCCGTTCTCGCAAATTTAATAAGTCAATATTGACTTATTAAATATGTGCATAGGTGACATACCTAACATAATAGTTTCCCTTGAAAAGCTTCATAGAAAACACCGACCTTACCTAACCTACTTAGTATGTTAAGATAAGCATCTTATTGCTTCGTAATTACAATTATTACCTAACCTATACCTATAATAGGTTAAGTAACAACTGTAATTACGAAGCTATAAGATGCTTATTTTAACATACTAAGTAGGTTAGGTAAGGTCGGTGTTTTCTATGAAGCTTTTCAAGGGAAACTATTATGTTTAGTATGTCACCTATGCACGCAACTAATAAGTCAATATTGACTTATTAAATTTGCGAGAACGGGTTGAAATTTTACTACCCCCCTTATGTATTATGTATTTGAAATATACACAATGATACAGTAGGACTAGGTCTCAAATTTGCACATGCGATGTGCATAGAACTGTACATATTATTTAGACAAACACGCGCACACACACACTCACATACACACTCTCTCACACACACACACTCTCTCACACATACACACTCTCTCACACACACACACTCTCACACACTCTCACACACACACACACACACACACACACACACACACACACACACACACACACACACACACACACTCACACACACACACACACACACACAGTGCAAAAAGAGTGGTAGACGGTTGCAACAACTTAGGTGAGAAGGTGGTGGAGGCCAAGACCGTCAGTAGTTTCAAAGCGTAATATGACAAAGAGTACTGGGAAGACGGGACACCACGAGCGTAGCTCTCATCCTGTAACTACACTTAGGCAATTACACACACACACGTTTCAACAAACGCTGCCCCCCCCCTTCTCCACCCAGCCCTAAACTTAGAAACTGCCGATGGTGACAGTTCAACAACTGAAACACTTTGTTTCATCCTTGAAATATTACAATCACTGTTGAATCATGCAACATCACCACCACCACCATCAACCACTCTCTCTGCTGAGGTTGCAAATACAGAAATGAATAGCAGCCTTGGCCTACTTGGCTACCTGAGGAAGGCCCTCCTGGTCACTCCTGGTCACTTGGGGGTCACTCCTGGTCACTTCTGGTCACTCCTGGTCACTTGGGGGTCACTTTTGGTCACTCTTGGTCACTCCTGGTCACTTGGGGGTCACTCCTGGTTACTTGGGGGTCAGTCTTGATCACTTGGGGGTCACTCCTGGTCACTTGGGGGTCACTTCTGGTCACTTGGGGGTCACTCCTGGTCACTTGGGGGTCACTTCTGGTCACTTGGGGGTCACTCCTGGTTGTGTACGAGTGACCAGGGGGAGGCGGGGGTATTTTTATCAAACACTGACGAAACCTGTACATCTTTTCCTCAATTATGGCAGATTTGTTGAGATATTAAATATTATCGAGCCCCAACGCGGTTAAAAGGTTGTATATAACAACAATAACCTTGGGTTGTGAAGTTTTCAAACTCGTAAACTGTTTAATAATTGTAAACTAAGCCGCCACGAGTGTACAAAGATGTACAGGTTTCGTAAGGCGGGGGAGGGAAACACTTTAATAGTTTGGCAATAATTAAAGATACATTTTTAGTGGCAAAGTTAACCTATAACCCACCACACACACACGACTAAACTACAACGTTGCCACAACATTCGAACAAGGTTTAACAACCCCTAACCAGTTGTAACAACCAATATAACAAGTTCTGTAACAAGGTTCTAAGACGTCATAAAAACGTTGGGAACACGATGTAACAACTTCATTACAAGTCGTAACAAGCGGGAAAATAGGGGACAGTGGCGTTGTATTCACCTAGTTGTGCTTGCGCGGGGGGTTGAGCTCTGGCTCTTTGGTCCCGCCTCTCAACCGTCATTCACGAATGTCACGAATCTTATTAAGATTCTGCCAATTCTCCCGAACCTCGTATTATGTTATTGTTTTCTCTACGTAAATATTGCTGTCAGTTGTATAAGATTTGTGTATATAGATATATATACATTATATATATATAACATAGATAGCTGGGTAGTGTGTGTAAGGTTTGTTTTGGTGGTGGATGTCACGTGAAATTAGCCGTGTGGACGGTTGACAATATTTGGGAACCTTGATGGTTACCGTGAGATGATTTCGGGGCTTTTTAGTGTCCCCGCGGCCCGGTCCTCGACCAGGCCTCCACCCCCAGGAAGCAGCCCGTGACAGCTGACTAACACCCAGGTACCTATTTTACTGCTAGGTAACAGGGGGCATAGGGTGAAAGAAACTCTGCCCATTGTTTCTCGCCGGCGCCTGGGATCGAACCCAGGACCACAGGATCACAAGTCCCGCGTGCTGTCCGCTCGGCCGACCGGCTCCCCGACCGGCTCGCCCTGGAATGGCCAGGGCGATTGTTAGCATATCAATTGCCTATAGTTTTATATTTATTTATTCCCATATTTGGTAGCCGTAATATTTCAAGGAATGTGAGACCGGTAATTACAACTCTTAGTTAATAATGTTGGAGTTTAGGGCTGACCTTTGTAAATAGAATGTTCACAATGTTCATGCGAACGTTAATTGGTGTTTGGGTAGACGGTTAGTCGACGTTGGGCCTGCGGACCACGTCCTGGGCAGTAGAGTGCCGGCTGCGGTCGAGTGCAGTTGTGTTTAAGCTAAGTTCTTGGTTTTTGTTATTTTAAGCCCATATAAGTATTAATTTATCTGGATAGACGATATTAGTGTATTTATGGCTTACTCCATATTCTGGTGATAGTGCTCAGGTCTCAGATAATTACTTGCATTCTAAAGTATTACATGCTGATAAATATTTCTGGCTACTATTTATGTAATGGTTGTTAAGTTGTCACCCTTAGCAAAATATATTGTTCTCCCGTTTTTATACAGTGATTAATTATACCCCTAGACACCTATTGGCATGGCAGATTTTTAGTTGTTCTTTACACTGGGGGGAGAAGAACATTATTTAGTCTCAAGGGTCGTGACATAACAATAGAACAGGGGCAAGATTCACGAAAGCACTTACGAACGTGTACATCTTTCCTCAATCTTTGACGGCTTTGGTTACATTTATTAAACAGTTTACAAGCATGAAAACTTGCCAATCAACTGTTGTTATTGTTATAAACAGCCTCCTGGTGCTTCGGAGCTCCTTAACTGTTTAATAATTGGAAATAAAGCCGCCAAAGATTGAGAAAAGATGTGCAGGTTCGTAAGTGCTTGCGTAAGTGCTTTCGTGAATCTGGGCCCAGTTCTGTAACAAGGTTCTAAGACGTCATAAAAACGTTGGGAACACGATGTAACAACTTCATTACAAGTTGTAACAAGCGGGAAAATAGGGGACAGTGGCGTTGTACTCACCTAGTTGTGCTTGCGCGCGAGGGTTGAGCTCTGGCTCTTTGGTCCCGCCTCTCAACCGTCATTCAACTGGTATACAGGTTCCTGAGCCTACTAGAGGCTGTGTGTTTGCTGGGGTAATAGGCTTTGTGTTTACAGGTCAATGAACAGTTGTAGAAATGTAGAATATATAGTCCTAGTAGTTACCTAATTAGGTAATTAGTTAGATAATTAGTTAGGTTAGGTAATTCGCCAGGTAATTAGCTAGTTTAACGTGTGGGGAAACAATCTACTGTTAACATATACATAAATTTAACACGAGGCAAAGTACACAAGGGGCCTGGTAGCCTGGTTGATAGCGCGCAGGACTCGTAATTCTGTGGCGCGGGTTCGATTCCCGCACGAGGCAGAAACAAATGGACAAAAGTTTCTTTCATCCTGAATGCCCCTGTTACCTAGCAGTAAATAGGTACCTGGGAGTTAGTCAGCTGTCACGGGCTGCTTCCTGGTGTGTGTGTGTGTGGTGTGGGGAAAAAAAAATAGTAGTTAGTAAACAGTTGATTGACAGTTGAGAGGCGGGCCGAAAGAGCAGAGCTCAACCCCCGCAAACACAACTAGGTGAATACAACTAATTATAACATCTCTCCAACCACTTGGGGTGGACGGAAGAGCGACGGTCTGGCTTCATGCAGGTCGGCGTTCAATCCCCCGACCGTCCACACAAGTGGTTGGCCACCATTCCTTTCCCCCGTCCCATCCCAAATCCTTAGAGTAGAGAGAGATGAGTTGATTAGAAAAGTGTAAAGCAGCACAAACTACTCCATGCTCTCGCATGGGGGCCTCGTAGCCTGGTGGATAGCGCGCAGGACTCGTAATTCTGTGGCGCGGGTTCGATTCCCGCACGAGGCAGAAACAAATGGGCAAAGTTTCTTTCACCTTGAATGCCCCTGTTACCTAGCAGTAAAATAGGTACCTGGGAGTTAGTCAGCTGTCACGGGCTGCTTCCTGGGGGTGGAGGCCTGGTCGAGGACCGGGCCGCGGGGACACTAAAGCCCCGAAATCATCTCAAGATAACCTCAAGATATGCTCATACTAATTAACAGCTAAACCAATTAATAAATAATATCCAGTTATTAACGCACCTCAATTAACTGTGAACTCTAGAATTAATTAGTTTATGAAAAGAAATGAGCCTTAGAGGGGGTGTAGGGGGTGCGTCCCCCCTCTACCCCCCCCCCGTCCCTTAGACGGGAGATGACCCCCCCCTTGGCCTGTGGACTGGAGGTAGAGCATGCTATACTGTCCAGGAGCCAGATTCACGAAGCAGTTACGCAAGCACTTACGAAGCTGTACATCTTTTTTTTCAATCTTTGGCGGCTTTGTTTACAATTATTAAACACTCAATGAGCTCCGAAGCACCAGGAGACTGTCTTTAACTATACCAACAGTTGATTGGCAAGTTTTCATGCTTATAAACTGTTTAATAAATGTAACCAAAGCCGCCAAAGATTGACGAAAGATGTACAGATTCGTAAGTACTTGCGTAACTGCTTCGTGAACCTGGCCCCAAGCAGAAGAAAAACAAACCCCAATTTAATAACTATTCCCCCCCCCCTGTAATCCACAGACTGTACATACCGGAGCCGGTCGGCCGAGCGGACAGCACGCTGGACTTGTGATCCTGTGGTCCCGGGTTCGATCCCAGGCGCCGGCAAGAAACAATGGGCAGAGTTTCTTTCACCCTATGCCCCTGTTACCTAGCAGTAAAATAGGTACCTGGGTGTTAGTCAGCTGTCACGGGCTTCTTCCTGGGGGTGGAGAGTCGAGTACCGGGCCGCGGGGACACTAAAGCCCCGAAATCATCTCAAGATAACCTCTCAAGATAAGCAGTGGTCACCACAGACTAAGATATTCCTGACCTGGTCAATACCACTGGTTGGAGGCCTGGTCGAGGACCGGGCCGCTGGGGACGTTGAGCCCCGAAATCATCGCAAGATAAGCCAGAGGATGATCTTCACCTACACATTTTCCCATTTATCTCACCACGAAGCATGATAACACAATGTGTGATGAGTCAGTGGTGTTGTTAATGATGAATTGTTTAAGGAGTGGGGGGTTATGGGATGGGGGGGGGGGTTGGGGTTCTAATTGTAGGGGGGTATTTGGAAGTTTTCCCCTGGGAAGGGGGGATTTCCCTTGGGAAGGGGGGGATTTCCCCTGGGAAGGGGGGATTTCCCCTGCGAAGGGGGGATTTCCCTTGGGAAGGGGGGGATTTCCCCTGGGAAGGGGGGATTTCCCCTGGGAAGGGGGGATTTCCCCTGGGAAGGGGGGGATTTCCCTTGGGAAGGGGGGGATTTCCCCTGGGAAGGGGGGATTTCCCTGGGAAGGGGGGGATTTCCCCTGGGAAGGGGGGGATTTCCCCTGGGAGGGGGGATTTCCCCTGGGAAGGGGGATTTCCCTTGGGAAGGGGGGGGATTTCCCCTGGGAAGGGGGATTTCCCCTGGGAAGGGGGGGATTTCCCTTGGGAAGGGGGGGATTTCCCGTGGGAAGGGGGGGATTTCCCCTGGGAAGGGGGGATTTCCCTTGGGAAGGGGGGGATTTCCCTGGGAAGGGGGGATTTCCCCTGGGAAGGGGGGGATTTCCCCTGGGAAGGGGGGGATTTCCCCTGGGAAGGGGGATTTCCCTTGGGAAGGGGGGGATTTCCCCTGGGAAGGGGGGATTTCCCCTGGGAAGGGGGGGATTTCCCTTGGGAAGGGGGGGATTTCCCTTGGGAAGGGGGGGGATTTCCCCTGGGAAGGGGGGGGATTTCCCTTGGGAAGGGGGGGATTTCCCCTGGGAAGGGGGGGATTTCCCCTGGGAAGGGGGGGATTTCCCCTGGGAAGGGGGGGATTTCCCCTGGGAAGGGGGGGATTTCCCCTGGGAAGGGGGGATTTCCCCTGGGAAGGGGGGATTTCCCCTGGGAAGGGGGGATTTCCCCTGGGAAGGGGGATTTCCCCTGGGAAGGGGGGATTTCCCCTGGGAAGGGGGGGATTTCCCCTGGGAAGGGGGGGATTTCCCCTGGGAAGGGGGGGATTTCCCCTGGGAAGGGGGGGATTTCCCCTGGGAAGGGGGGATTTCCCCTGGGAAGGGGGGATTTCCCCTGGGAAGGGGGGATTTCCCCTGGGAAGGGGGGAATTTCCCCTGGGAAGGGGGGGATTTCCTCTGGGAAGGGGTGGAGGAATTTTGGGTTTCATCTTGGAATTATGTATTGTGGGGCTGCAGGTTATCGTGCTTGCAAGGTCCTGGTTATCCACGTTATCAAGTTCTTGGTTATCCCACGAGATGATCAACCCGACTGACTGACAGACTGTATGTGTGTGTCTGTGTCTATCCCTCTCTCTCTCTCTCCCTTTCTCTGTTTTCTCACTTTTCTGACCCCATCTTCTGCCCCCTCAGACAATAGTGATATTTCAAACACAGGAGTAACTATATGGCAGCAGATGGAAGGGGGGGGAGGGAAAGAGGGAGGGAGTGAGGGAGGGAGAGAGGGAGAGTGAGAGAGAGGGGGAGGGAGGGAGGGAGTGAGGGAGAGAGAGAGTGAGAGAGAGGGGGAGGGAGGGAGGGAGGGAAGGGGGGGACGGAGGGAGAGGGGGGAGGGAGGGAGGGAGAGAGGGAAGGGAGAGAGGGAAGGGAGAGAGGGAGGGAAGGTGTGAAAAAGGAGAAGGAAGGAGGGTGCGAGAAAGATTGAGAGAGAGAGGGGGGAATGAACGAGGTAGCCAGAGCGCCAATATGACGGAGCCAACCCTGGCAGACGGTTTACCTGTAGAGGGGTTCAAGAGTTCTACTCCCCCGAGCCCGACCTCAATACACCCACACATTAACTAGAACACACTTCAAGTGGGAGCACAATGACCGACCTTGGCCTTCACCAGAGTCAAGTGCCTGCGTCTGCCTACGAGGCCCTTAAGTGCCTGAGTGCACTTGGAACCCCAAGGTTGACCTCTAGTCGTCTCTCCCCCCCCCCCCACTCCCCCACTAACTCCCCCCAAACCATTGCATCCAATAAAGGGACATTCGATGTGCGAAGCAATTTAGGTGATATCTAACTTGGCCACACATAACTTGGTGGACAGAAGATATAGAGGAGATATGACAACAACGACAAGATACTGAGGGGAAACAGACAGACAAGGTGGACAAGACCAGTCCATAAAAGTTGGGAAACACTAGGACAAGAAGACAAGTCGAAGCTGGAGTCGCAAATGAGACGAAGTGGACAATAAGTGGAATAAGTGACAAATCCAACAAATGAAATAAGTTGTGGAAGCCACCTCCAGTCACAACTTTAAGGAAAGCTTCGATAAAGATAGAATAGTGAAGCTGTAACGCAACGGGTACAACAAGGCTCAGAGGCGGGGTGTGAAGAGCTAGAGCTCAATGCCCTGCAAGTACTGATAGGTCAGTACAAGCAGGTAAGACACCATCTTCCCTCTCAAAGCAATCATCAGTGATATTCTGACCGACACCACTAACGTGATCTACATATATGAGAGCTGACATAGCCGAAGTACTGCACATGAAGCACACCCCTCCCCCCAGGAAGCAGCCTGTGACAGCTGACTAACTCCCAGGTACCTATTTACTGCTAGATAACAGGGGCATTCAGGGTGAAAGAAACTTTGCCCATTTGTTTCTGCCTCGTGCGGGAATCGAACCCGCGCCACAGAATTACGAGTCCTGCGCGCTATCCACCAGGCTACCAGGCCCCTTTGTGTGTGTGTGTGTGTGTGTGTGTGTGTGTGTGTGTGTGTGTGTGTGTGTGTGTGTGTGTATGTGTGTGTGTGTGAGTACTCACCTAGTTGTGCTTGCTGGGGTTGAGCTGTGTGTGTGTGAGTAATCACCTAGTTGTGCTTGCGGGGGTTGAGCTGTGTGTGTGTGTGTGTGTGTGTACTCACCTAGTTGTGCTTGCTGGGGTTGAGCTGTGTGTGTGTGAGTAATCACCTAGTTGTGCTTGCGGGGGTTGAGCTGTGTGTGTGTGTGTGTGTGTGTGTGTGTGTGTGTGTGTGTGTGTGTGTGTGTGTGTGTGTGTGTGTGTGTGTGTGTTTCCGGCACTGGAACAGCTGGTTGTCATCAGTTTGTACAAGTCAACTATCCTTGTCTGCCCTGTTTACTGCTGAGAATTCAGAATTATTATTTTCTCAAGTCCTCCTTTCTACAATCTTCTACGACCCCCCCCCCCAATCACCGACCCAACGCGCTTAATTACCCCTAACCAATTCCCCCCTTCTATCTCATACAAGTTTCTCAATTTTCATCTGTCCCTTTTCCCCTATTCCAGGGCCGCCCTCTTCCATCTAATACGCCCCTGTACCTCCCCTATCCCTTTTGCTGTGGTGTTTATAACCTATTCTTCGCCTCTACGTTGCTCTATCCCTAGTGTATGTAGCCTATCCTTGTTGCCTTGTCTGCTCTTCAACTCCCCTCTCTCTCTCCTCTCCCCTCTCTCTCTTTTTATTTGTTTGTCACTCGACTTTAATTATCAGTTAATGTTTAGGATGATGAGATTTCACCCTTCCTGGTCCTGTCAACACTCCGTCACTCCCTCGTCCTGTCAACACCCTCCGTCACTCCCTCGTCCTGTCAACACCCCGTCCCTCCCTCGTCCTGTCAACACCCTCCGTCCCTCCCTCGTCCTGTCAACACCCTCCGTCCCTCCCTCGTCCTGTCAACACCCTCCGTCCCTCCCTCGTCCTGTCAACACCCTCCGTCCCTCCCTCGTCCTGTCAACACCCTCCGTCACTCCCTCGTCCTGTCAACACCCCGTCCCTCCCTCGTCCTGTCAACATCTTCCGTCACTCCCCCTCGTCCTGTCAACACCCCTCCGTCACTCCCTCGTCCTGTCAACACCCCGTCCCTCCCTCGTCCTGTCAACACTCCATCACTCCCTCGTCCTGTCAACACCCTCCGTCCCTCCCTCGTCCTGTCAACACCCTCCGTCCCTCCCTCGTCCTGTCAACACTCCGTCACTCCCTCGTCCTGTCAACACCCTCCGTCACTCCCTCGTCCTGTCAACACCCTCCGTCCCTCCCTCGTCCTGTCAACACTCCGTCCCTCCCTCGTCCTGTCAACACCCTCCGTCACTCCCTCGTCCTGTCAACACCCTCCGTCACTCCCCTCGTCCTGTCAACACCCTCCGTCACTCCCCTCGTCCTGTCAACACCCTCCGTCCCTCCCTCGTCCTGTCAACACCCTCCGTCCCTCCCTCGTCCTGTCAACACCCTCCGTCCCTCCCTCGTCCTGTCAACACCCTCCCCCCCCCATACTGTCAACACCCTCCGTCCCTCCCTCGTCCTGTCAACACCCTCCGTCCCTCCCTCGTCCTGTCAACACCCTCCCCCCCCCATACTGTCAACACCCTCCGTCCCTCCCTCGTCCTGTCAACACCCTCCCCCCCCCATACTGTCAACACCTTCCCCTCATCCTCCATATACTCTCCTCACACTCCCTCAACCCTTTCCTCAAGTGTATCTCACTACCTCATTACTCTCCATTCTCCCTAATTGCTCTGTCCCCCTCTCATTACTTTAACTACCACCACTCTCTCCCTCTCTCCCTCTCTCTCCCTCTCTCTCTCTCCCTCTCTCTCTCTCTCTCTCCCTCTCTCTCTCTCCCTCTCTCTCTCTCTCTCTCCCTCTCTCTCTCCCTCCTTTGTGTAGCTTCCGGGGATCAACAGCCCCGTGGCCCCGGTCTCCGATTAGGCCTCCTGGCTGATGGACTGGTCAACCAGGCTGTTAGACGCGGCTGCTCGCAGCCTGACGTATGAGTCACAGCCTGGTTGATCAGGTATCCTTTGGAGGTGTTTGTCAAGTTCTCTCTTGAACACTGTGAGGGGTCGGCCAGTTATGTCCCTTATGTGTAGTGGAAGCGTGTTGAACAGTCTCGGGCCTCTGATGTTGATAGTTCTCTCTTGAACACTGTGAGGGGTCGGCCAGTTATGCCCCTTATGTGTAGTGGAAGCGTGTTGAACAGTCTCGGGCCTCTGATGTTGATAGTTCTCTCTTGAACACTGTGAGGGGTCGGCCAGTTATGCCCCTTATGTGTAGTGGAAGCCTGTTGAACAGTCTCGGGCCTCTGATGTTGATAGTTCTCTCTTGAACACTGTGAGGGGCCGGCCAGTTATGCCCCTTATGTGTAGTGGAAGCGTGTTGAACAGTCTCGGGCCTCTGATGTTGATAGTTCTCTCTTGAACACTGTGAGGGGTCGGCCAGTTATGTCCCTTATGTGTAGTGGAAGCGTGTTGAACAGTCTCGGGCCTCTGATGTTGATAGTTCTCTCTTGAACACTGTGAGGGGTCGGCCAGTTATGTCCCTTATGTGTAGTGGAAGCGTGTTGAACAGTCTCGGGCCTCTGATGTTGATAGTTCTCTCTTGAACACTGTGAGGGTCGGCCAGTTATGCCCCTTATGTGTAGTGGAAGCGTGTTGAACAGTCTCGGGCCTCGGATGTTGATAGTTCTCTCTTGAACACTGTGAGGGGTCGGCCAGTTATGTCCCTTATGTGTAGTGGAAGCGTGTTGAACAGTCTCGGGCCTCTGATGTTGATAGTTCTCTCTTGAACACTGTGAGGGTCGGCCAGTTATGTCCCTTATGTGTAGTGGAAGCGTGCTGAACAGTCTCGGGCCTCTGATGTTGATAGTTCTCTTTTGAACACTGTGAGAGGTCGGCCAGTTATGTCCCTTATGTGTAGTGGAAGCGTGTTGAACAGTCTCGGGCCTCTGATGTTGATAGTTCTCTCTTGAACACTGTGAGGGGTCGGCCAGTTATGTCCCTTATGTGTAGTGGAAGCGTGTTGAACAGTCTCGGGCCTCTGATGTTGATAGTTCTCTCTTGAACACTGTGAGGGGTCGGCCAGTTATGTCCCTTATGTGTAGTGGAAGCGTGTTGAACAGTCTCGGGCCTCTGATGTTGATAGTTCTCTCTTGAACACTGTGAGGGGTCGGCCAGTTATGTCCCTTATGTGTAGTGGAAGCGTGTTGAACAGTCTCGGGCCTCTGATGTTGGTAGTTCTCTCTCAGAGTACCTGTTGCACCTCTGCACTTCAACGGGGGTATTCTGCACATCCTGCCATGTCTTCTGGTCTCATGTGGTGTTATTTCTGTGTGCAGGTTTGGGACCAGCCCCTCTATTATTTTCCACGTACAAATTATTATGTATCTCTCGCGCCTGCGCTCAAGAGAATATAGATTTAGAACTTTTAATCGGTCCCAATAATTAAGATGACTTATAGAAGGAAGGAATTATCGGGAGAAAGCGCCAAGCCATTACGACTATATAGCACTGGGAAGGGGTCAGGATAAGGATTTGGGATGGCACGGGGGGGGGGGGAGAGGTGGAAGGAATGGTGCCCTACCACTTGTGGACGGTCGGGGACTGAACCCCGACCTGCATGAAGCGAGACCGTCGCTCTACCGTCCAGCCCAAGTGACTTATGGAGTGGATTCTACCTTCCTCACGTGCATGAATTTTAGCCCTGAATTTACCTGTTGACGAATTCGAGAGTAATACTCTGACAGCCTATCCTGTGAACTTTGTGCTTCATCGCATCCCAGAGCCCCCCCCCCCACAGTCTTCAAGTAACACCAGCAGAAACAAGTTCAGTTCCCCAAGTCCATCTTGAAAGCTTCAACCAATGTCCCGGCGACATTTCTTACACATCTTGGCCGGAGACTGAGGAGTAATGGGTCTCTAATGTTCTCTAATTGTTTATGGCACTGCCATTGTGCATCGGGCTTTTTGCACTTCCTGCCATATCGTTTGTACTCACTTAGTTGTGCTTGCGGGGGTTGAGCTCTGGCTCTTTGGTCCCGCCTCTCAACTGTCAATCAACTGGTGTACAGATTCCTGAGCCTATTGGGCTCTATCATATCTACATTTGAAACTGTGTATGGAGTCAGCCTCCACCACATCACTGCCTAATGCATTCCATCTGTTAACTACTCTGACACTGAAAAAGTTCTTTCTAACGTCCCTGTGGCTCATTTGGGTACTCAGTTTCCACCTGTGTCCCCTTGTTCGCGTACCACCCGTGTTAAACAGCTTATCTTTATCTACCCTGTCAATTCCTCTGAGAATTTTGTAGGTAGTGATCATGTCTCCCCTAACTCTTCTGTCTTCCAGTGTCGTGAGGTTCAGTTCCAGTAATCTTTCCTCATAGCTCATTCCTCTCAGCTCGGGGACTAGCCTGGTGGCATACCTCTGAACCTTTTCTAACTTCATTTTGTGTTTGACTAGATGTGGACTCCAGGCTGGAGCCGCATATTCCAGTATTGGTCTGACATATGAGGTATACAAGGTTCTGAATGATTCCTTACACAAGTTTCTGAAGGCAGTTCTTATGTTTGCCAAGCCGCCCCCTTCCCCCCCTTTCTATAGCACCCCTTTTCCATTACTTCCTTTTCCAATCTTTACTATTCCCTGCTCTTCCACCTCTCTCATACAGGCAAATATGTCGGCTGTTTGGACAAGATTGATGGTAATGAAGGGCCCTGTCTACTCTCAGGACGGTAGCCTTCTTGTCTGTCTGTCTCTGTCTGTCTGCCTGCCTGCCTGCCTGCCTGCCTCTCTCTCTCTCTCTCTCTCTATGTCTCTCTCTCTATGTCTCTCTGTCTCTCTATGTCTCTCTCTCTCTATGTCTCTCTCTCTATGTTCTCCCTCTCTCTCTATGTCTCTCTCTCTCTCTCTCTCTCTCTAGTCTCCTCTCTCTCTCTCTCCTCCTCTCTCTCTCTCTCTGTCTCTCTCTCTCTCTGTCTCTCTCTCCTCTCTCTGTCTGTCTCTGTCTCTCTCTGTCTGTCTCTCTCTCTCCTCTGTCTGTCTCTCTCTCTCCTGTCTGTCTCTCTCTCTCTGTCTGTCTGTCTCCTCCCTCTCTCTCTCGTGTCTGTCCTCTCTCTCTCTCTGCTCTGTCTCTCCTCTCTCCTCTCTCCTCTCTCACCTCCCTCTCTCTCTCTGTCTCTCTCTGTCTCTCTCCTCTCTCTCTCTCTCTCCTCTCCTCTCTCCCTCTGTCTGTCTCTCTCTGTCTGTCTCTGTCTGTCTGTGTCTCTCTCTCTGTCTGTGTCTCTCTCTCTCTGTCTCTCTGTGTGTGTGTGTGTGTGTGTGTGTGTGTGTGTGTGTGTGTGTGTGTGTGTGTGTGTGGTGTGTGTGTATGCGTACTAGGCCAACTACTAACCTCTTCCTAGATAAATCCCACAACAGATATCCAACTGTCTAGGTATCTTTTTAACTACTAGTTCTAGGGGCATGAGGTGAAAGAAAACATTGGCCAAATTGTTTCAGACCCGGCCAGGATTCGAACCGTGACCGACAGGTATGAATACAAGTCGTTCACCGCTCAACCCTGTTCTCGTTATAGCACGTCGCAATTTTGACGTAGACGTTAACTAAGGCCAACAACTGATATACAAAAATGGTTGCGACTCGCGAAATTGACGTAGTATCCCCCCGCCCTCGGTTTCTGTTCGTTGGGCCTCGGGTTGGTTAGGTTAGGGCACTTTAGTGCAACAGATGGGTACGGTTGTTAGAGTTGTTGTTCTAGACAGACAGACAGACCCCTCTCTCTCTCTCTCTCTCTCTCTCTCTCTCTCTCTCTCTCTCTCTCTCTCTCTCTCTCTCTCTCTCTCTCTCTCTCTCTCTCTCCCTCCCTCCCTCTCTTTTCCCCTCCCTCTCTCTCCCTTCCCCTCCCTCCCAGTATCTCTCACCTGATCAACCGCTGCGGTAATTTGATCGCTTCTCGGATATTCAAATTTCCTCGGCCTCGTGGCGCGCGGCTGGCCGTTTGATTGGCTGTCTTCTCTACCCTCATTACCCCCCCCCCCCCTGCCCCTCACAACACCTCCCCCCCCCTCTCCCCAATACGGCCAATGACCGACGACCGTACGACCCCCGACGTTCGTACTACCCCCAACGACCGTACGACCCCCAACGACCGTACGACCCCCAACGACCGTACGACTTTCGCCAAACGCACGGCCCTTAATTCACTCCATTTTCCGTACTCGAAAAAACACAAAATATGTATTTTAAGAAGCATTAACTCCTTGGGAGTACACGCGAACAAGGGGACACAGGTGGAAGCCGAGTACCCACATGAGCCACAGAGACGTTAGAAAGAATTTTTTCAGTGTCAGAGTAGTTAGTAAATGGAATGCATTAGGCAGTGATGTGGTGGAGGCTGACTCCATACACAGTTTCAAGTGTAGACATGATAGAGCCCAGTAGGCTCAGGAATCTGTACACCAGTTGATTGACGGTTGAGAGGCGGGACCAAAGAGCTAGAGCTCCAGCAAGCACAACTAGGTGAGTACACAGAACACACACGACAGAACGCACACGTTAACGCACATAGTAGCAAACACACACATGAACCTAGTATATATTTCTGTCTCTCCACACAAAACCCTAGACAGGAATTTCGCAAGGTTGTCGTTCCGTCTATACTGTCTGTCTCTCTCTCTCTGGGAAATTTGGGCTGATGAAAACGGAATATTTCCTGTCCCAAAGTGATAAGTTATAATATTTTACGAAATACTTATTGCAATTTGTCTCATAAATGCTATGTTGTATGTACTCACCTAGTTGTGCTTGCGGGGGTTGAGCTCTGGCTCTTTGGTCCCGCCTCTCAACCGTCAATCAACAGGTGTGTGTGTGTTGTGTTTGTGTGTGTGTGTGGCGGGTCTTAAAACTCTCGACGATATCGTTGTACACGCATATATGAACACTGTTATTACATGTGTGTGTACATGCCGTATAAACCCTGCTATTACACATGTGACTGCATGCCCGCCATTCCACGTGTGTGATTGTTTACATTCGCCAGGGAACCACATGACTCCCGAGCTGTCTTTGTTTACATCCGCTAGTGGACCACGTGACTCCCCAGCTGTCTTTGTTTACATCCGCTAGTGGACCACGTGACTCCCCAGCTGTCTTTGTTTACCTCGTCATATGATCTGGACCGGCTGCCAGTTCTCCAATATTTTGCCATTTATCGCTTATCCTGCATACTCTCCACCATGTTCCATCCTCTCCACACGCCCCCTTCCACATACCTCCCCTTCCACACCACCTCCATTAGCTCTCAATTACCATTAGGTAAATCCCCAATCACTAGTTAAACCCTGTGTAAAAATCCACAATCAAAAGAATATCGCATCGCCAATCAGAACAAGAGCGTTATAACTCCATCAGATAAAGATAATGAGATGGTGATGAACACTGCGATGACGACGAGGTATGAATATATATATGCATGAGGATGATTATTAGCTCATATGATGAAGATTAGATTATAATGAGAACTATGAAGACGATAATGGCAGTGATAACAGTAAAACACACACACACACACACACACACACACACACACACACACACACACACACACACACACACACACACACACACACACACACAGTCAGAGAAATGGCTACTGGAATTCAACACGAGCAAATGTAAAGTTATGGAAATGGGACTAGGAGATAGGAGACCAAAGGGACATTACACAATGAAGGGGAACAGCCTACCTGTAACGACGCGTGAAAGAGACCTGGGGGTGGACGTAACACCTAATCTATCTCCTGAGGCACACATAATAGGATAACGACAGCAGCGTACTCACACTGGCAAAAGTTAGAACATCATTCAGAAACCTAAGTAAGGAGGCATTTAGGGCGCTTTACACTGCCTACGTGAGGCCAGTCTTAGAGTATGCCGCCTCATCATGGAGTCCCCATCTGAAGAAGCATATAATGAAACTGGAAAAGGTTCAGAGTTTTGCAACGAGACTCGTCCCAGAGCTACGAGGGATGGGGTATGAGGAGCGCCTGAGGGAATTGTGCCTTACGACACTAGAAAGAAGAAGGAGAGGGGGGGACATGATAGGAACGTATAAGATACTCAGAGGGATTGACAGAGTGGACATAGACGAAATGTTCACACGGAATAGTAACAGAACGAGGGGACATGGATGGAAGCTTGAAACTCAGATGAGTCACAGAGATGTTAGGAAGTTTTCTTTTAGCGTGAGAGTAGTGGGAAAATGGAATGCACTTCAGGAACAGGTTGTGGAAGCAAATACTATTCATAATTTTAAAACTAGGTATGATAGGGAAATGGGACAGGAGACATTGCTGTAAACAACCGATGCTCGAAAGGCGGGATCCAAGAGTCAATGCTCGATCCTGCAGACACCACTAGGTGAGTACAACTAGGTGAGTACACACAAATATTGACGTTTTCCATGAACCGGCCTCGATAGGCTTGGTTGATTTCTGGTCCCGTCAGAGAGGGGAATAGGGACGAACCAGGGACAAGGGGGGCATGGTAGAGGGAAATCC
>NW_025561135.1:0-23422 GCF_020424385.1 Procambarus clarkii | reverse complement strand
TCTGACTCTCTGCACCTATTTTCAGTTTCAAATTACGACGTTTCATACCGAAAATATGCCAATTACTGAAAACGGCGATGGGTCATATTTTGCCCAAACCCCCCTGCAGTTTTCAAAATGTCTGAAATGTCGGAAATTTGACTCCTGAGCGTGATTTTTGAGCCGAATTCTGACTCTCTGCACCTATTTTCAGTTTCAAATTACGACGTTTCATACCGAAAATATGCCAATTACTGAAAACGGCGATGGGTCATATTTTGCCCAAACCCCCCTGCAGTTTTCAAAATGTCTGAAATGTCGGAAATTTGACTCCTGAGCGTGATTTTTGAGCCGAATTCTGACTCTCTGCACCTATTTTCAGTTTCAAATTACGACGTTTCATACCGAAAATATGCCAATTACTGAAAACGGCGATGGGTCATATTTTGCCCAAACCCCCTGCAGTTTTCAAAATGTCTGAAATGTCGGAAATTTGACTCCTGAGCGTGATTTTTGAGCCGAATTCTGACTCTCTGCACCTATTTTCAGTTTCAAATTACGACGTTTCATACCGAAAATATGCCAATTACTGAAAACGGCGATGGGTCATATTTTGCCCAAACCCCCCTGCAGTTTTCAAAATGTCTGAAATGTCGGAAATTTGACTCCTGAGCGTGATTTTTGAGCCGAATTCTGACTCTCTGCACCTATTTTCAGTTTCAAATTACGACTTTTTATACCGAAAATATGCCAATTACTGAAAACGGCGATGGGTCATATTTGCCCAAACCCCCCTGCAGTTTTCAAAATGTCTGAAATGTCGGAAATTTGACTCCTGAGCGTGATTTTTGAGCCGAATTCTGACTCTCTGCACCTATTTTCAGTTTCAAATTACGACTTTTCATACCGAAAATATGCCAATTACTGAAACGGCGATGGGTCATATTTTGCCCAACCCCCCTGCAGTTTTCAAAATGTCTGAAATGCCGGAAATTTGACTCCTGAGCGTGATTTTTATCCGAATTCTGACTCTCTGCACCTATTTTCAGTTTCAAATTACGACTTTTTATACCGAAAATATGCCAATTACTGAAAACGGCGATGGGTCATATTTTGCCCAAACCCCCCTGCAGTTTTCAAAATGTCTGAAATGTCGGAAATTTGACTCCTGAGCGTGATTTTTGATCCGAATTCTGACTCTCTGCACCTATTTTCAGTTTCAAATTACGACTTTTTATACCGAAAATATGCCAATTACTGAAAACGGCGATGGGTCATATTTTGCCCAACCCCCCCTGCAGTTTTCAAAATGTCTGAAATGTCGGAAATTTGACTCCTGAGCGTGATTTTTGAGCCGAATTCTGACTCTCTGCACCTATTTTCAGTTTCAAATTACGACGTTTTCCTACCGAAAATATGCCAATTACTGAAAACGGCGATGGGTCATATTTTGCCCAAACCCCCCTGCAGTTTTCAAAATGTCTGAAATGTCGGAAATTTGACTCCTGAGCGTGATTTTTGAGCCGAATTCTGACTCTCTGCACCTATTTTCAGTTTCAAATTACGACTTTTCATACCGAAAATATGCCAATTACTGAAAACGGCGATGGGTCATATTTTGCCCAAACCCCCCTGCAGTTTTCAAAATGTCTGAAATGTCGGAAATTTGACTCCTGAGCGTGATTTTTGAGCCGAATTCTGACTCTCTGCACCTATTTTCAGTTTCAAATTACGACTTTTTATACCGAAAATATGCCAATTACTGAAAACGGCGATGGGTCATATTTTGCCCAAACCCCCCTGCAGTTTTTAAAATGTCTGAAATGTCGGAAATTTGACTCCTGAGCGTGATTTTTTAGCCGAATTCTGACTCTCTGCACCTATTTTCAGTTTCAAATTACGACTTTTTATACCGAAAATATGCCAATTACTGAAAACGGCGATGGGTCATATGGCCCCCCTTCATATTTGCCCAAATTTCCCCTGCCTGACCCCCTGTGTCTGAAATGTCGGAAATTTGACTCCTGAGCGTGATTTTTTAGCCGAATTCTGACTCTCTGCACCTATTTTCAGTTTCAAATTACGACTTTTTATACCGAAAATATGCCAATTACTGAAAACGGCGATGGGTCATATTTTGCCCAACCCCCCCTGCAGTTTTCAAAATGTCTGAAATGTCGGAAATTTGACTCCTGAGCGTGATTTTTGAGCCGAATTCTGACTCTCTGCACCTATTTTCAGTTTCAAATTACGACTTTTTATACCGAAAATATGCCAATTACTGAAAACGGCGATGGGTCATATTTTGCCCAAACCCCTCTGGAGTTTTCAAAATGTCTGAAATTTCGAAAATTTGACTCCTGAGCGTGATTTCTTAGCCGAATTCTGACTCTCTGCACCTATTTTCAGTTTCAAAATACGACTTTTTTATACCGAAAATATGCCAATTACTGAAAACGGCGATGGGTCATAGTTTGCCCAAACCCCCCTGCAGTTTTCAAAATGTCTGAAATGTCGGAAATTTGACTCCTGAGCGTGATTTCTGAGCCGAATTCTGACTCTCTGCACCTTTTTTCAGTTTCAAATTGCGAATTTTATACCGAAAATATGCCAATTACTGAAAACAGCGATGGGTCATATTTTGCCCAAACCCCCCTGCAGTTTTCAAAATGTCTGAAATGTCGGAAATTTGACTCCTGAGCGTGATTTTTAGCCGAATTCTGACTCTCTGCACCTATTTTCAGTTTCAAATTACGACTTTTTATACCGAAAATATGCCAATTACTGAAAACGGCGATGGGTCATATTTTGCCCAAACCCCCCTGCAGTTTTCAAAATGTCTGAAATGTCGGAAATTTGACTCCTGAGCGTGATTTTTGAGCCGAATTCTGACTCTCTGCACCTATTTTCAGTTTCAAATTACGACTTTTTATACCGAAAATATGCCAATTACTGAAAACGGCGATGGGTCATATTTTGCCCAAACCCCCCTGCAGTTTTCAAAATGTCTGAAATGTCGGAAATTTGACTCCTGAGCGTGATTTTTGAGCCGAATTCTGACTCTCTGCACCTATTTTCAGTTTCAAATTACGACGTTTCATACCGAAAATATGCCAATTACTGAAAACGGCGATGGGTCATATTTTGCCCAAACCCCCCTGCAGTTTTCAAAATGTCTGAAATGTCGGAAATTTGACTCCTGAGCGTGATTTTTTAGCCGAATTCTGACTCTCTGCACCTATTTTCAGTTTCAAATTACGACTTTTTATACCGAAAATATGCCAATTACTGAAAACGGCGATGGGTCATATTTTGCCCAAACCCCCCTGCAGTTTTCAAAATGTCTGAAATGTCGGAAATTTGACTCCTGAGCGTGATTTTTGAGCCGAATTCTGACTCTCTGCACCTATTTTCAGTTTCAAATTACGACGTTTTCATACCGAAAATATGCCAATTACTGAAAACGGCGATGGGTCATATTTTGCCCAAACCCCCCTGCAGTTTTCAAAATGTCTGAAATGTCGGAAATTTGACTCCTGAGCGTGATTTTTTAGCCGAATTCTGACTCTCTGCACCTATTTTCAGTTTCAAATTACGACTTTTTATACCGATACCGAAAATATGCCAATTACTGAAAAATCGGCGATGGGTCATCTCTGCACCTTTTGCCCAAACCCCCGATGGGTCATGCAGTTTTTCAAAATGTCTGAAATGTCGGAAATTTGACTCCTGAGCGTGATTTTTGAGCCGAATTCTGACTCTCTGCACCTATTTTCAGTTTCAAATTACGACTTTTTATACCGAAAATATGCCAATTACTGAAAACGGCGATGGGTCATATTTTGCCCAAACCCCCCTGCAGTTTTCAAAATGTCTGAAATGTCGGAAATTTGACTCCTGAGCGTGATTTTTGAGCCGAATTCTGACTCTCTGCACCTATTTTCAGTTTCAAATTACGACTTTTTATACCGAAAATATGCCAATTACTGAAAACGGCGATGGGTCATATTTTGCCCAAACCCCCCTGCAGTTTTCAAAATGTCTGAAATGTCGGAAATTTGACTCCTGAGCGTGATTTTTGATCCGAATTCTGACTCTCTGCACCTATTTTCAGTTTCAAATTACGACGTTTTCATACCGAAAATATGCCAATTACTGAAAACGGCGATGGGTCATATTTTGCCCAAACCCCCCTGCAGTTTTCAAAATGTCTGAAATGTCGGAAATTTGACTCCTGAGCGTGATTTTTGAGCCGAATTCTGACTCTCTGCACCTATTTTCAGTTTCAAATTACGACTTTTTATACCGAAAATATGCCAATTACTGAAAACGGCGATGGGTCATATTTTGCCCAAACCCCCCTGCAGTTTTCAAAATGTCTGAAATGTCGGAAATTTGACTCCTGAGCGTGATTTTTGAGCCGAATTCTGACTCTCTGCACCTATTTTCAGTTTCAAATTACGACTTTTCATACCGAAAATATGCCAATTACTGAAACGGCGATGGGTCATATTTTGCCCAAACCCCCCTGCAGTTTTCAAAATGTCTGAAATGTCGGAAATTTGACTCCTGAGCGTGATTTTTGAGCCGAATTCTGACTCTCTGCACCTATTTTCAGTTTCAAATTACGACTTTTCATACCGAAAATATGCCAATTACTGAAAACGGCGATGGGTCATATTTTGCCCAACCCCCCTGCAGTTTTCAAAATGTCTGAAATGTCGGAAATTTGACTCCTGAGCGTGATTTTTGAGCCGAATTCTGACTCTCTGCACCTATTTTCAGTTTCAAATTACGACTTTTTATACCGAAAATATGCCAATTACTGAAAACGGCGATGGGTCATATTTTGCCCAAACCCCCCTGCAGTTTTCAAATTGTCGGAAATTTGACTCCTGAGCGTGATTTTTGAGCCGAATTCTGACTCTCTGCACCTATTTTCAGTTTCAAATTACGACTTTTTATACCGAAAATATGCCAATTACTGAAAACGGCGATGGGTCATATTTTGCCCAAACCCCCCTGCAGTTTTCAAAATGTCTGAAATGTCGGAAATTTGACTCCTGAGCGTGATTTTTGAGCCGAATTCTGACTCTCTGCACCTATTTTCAGTTTCAAATTACGACTTTTTATACCGAAAATATGCCAATTACTGAAAACGGCGATGGGTCATATTTTGCCCAAACCCCCTGCAGTTTTCAAAATGTCTGAAATGTCGGAAATTTGACTCCTGAGCGTGATTTTTGAGCCGAATTCTGACTCTCTGCACCTATTTTCAGTTTCAAATTACGACTTTTTATACCGAAAATATGCCAATTACTGAAAACGGCGATGGGTCATATTTTGCCCAAACCCCCCTGCAGTTTTCAAAATGTCTGAAATGTCGGAAATTTGACTCCTGAGCGTGATTTTTGAGCCGAATTCTGACTCTCTGCACCTATTTTCAGTTTCAAATTACGACTTTTTATACCGAAAATATGCCAATTACTGAAAACGGCGATGGGTCATATTTTGCCCAAACCCCCCTGCAGTTTTCAAAATGTCTGAAATGTCGGAAATTTGACTCCTGAGCGTGATTTTTGAGCCGAATTCTGACTCTCTGCACCTATTTTCAGTTTCAAATTACGACTTTTCATACCGAAAATATGCCAATTACTGAAAACGGCGATGGGTCATATTTTGCCCAAACCCCCTGCAGTTTTCAAAATGTCTGAAATGTCGGAAATTTGACTCCTGAGCGTGATTTTTGAGCCGAATTCTGACTCTCTGCACCTATTTTCAGTTTCAAATTACGACGTTTCATACCGAAAATATGCCAATTACTGAAAACGGCGATTGGTCATATTTTGCCCAAACCCCCCTGCAGTTTTCAAAATGTCTGAAATGTCGGAAATTTGACTCCTGAGCGTGATTTTTTATCCGAATTCTGACTCTCTGCACCTATTTTCAGTTTCAAATTACGACTTTTTATACCGAAAATATGCCAATTACTGAAAACGGCGATGGGTCATATTTTGCCCAAACCCCCCTGCAGTTTTAAAATGTCTGAAATGTCGGAAATTTGACTCCTGAGCGTGATTTTTGAGCCGAATTCTGACTCTCTGCACCTATTTTCAGTTTCAAATTACGACGTTTCATACCGAAAATATGCCAATTACTGAAAACGGCGATGGGTCATATTTTGCCCAAACCCCCCTGCAGTTTTCAAAATGTCTGAAATGTCGGAAATTTGACTCCTGAGCGTGATTTTTGAGCCGAATTCTGACTCTCTGCACCTATTTTCAGTTTCAAATTACGACTTTTTATACCGAAAATATGCCAATTACTGAAATCGGCGATGGGTCATATTTTGCCCAAACCCCCCTGCAGTTTTCAAAATGTCTGAAATGTCGGAAATTTGACTCCTGAGCGTGATTTTTGAGCCGAATTCTGACTCTCTGCACCTATTTTCAGTTTCAAATTACGACTTTTTATACCGAAAATATGCCAATTACTGAAACGGCGATGGGTCATATTTTGCCCAAACCCCCCTGCAGTTTTCAAAATGTCTGAAATGTCGGAAATTTGACTCCTGAGCGTGATTTTTGAGCCGAATTCTGACTCTCTGCACCTATTTTCAGTTTCAAATTACGACTTTTTATACCGAAAATATGCCAATTACTGAAAACGGCGATGGGTCATATTTTGCCCAAACCCCCCTGCAGTTTTCAAAATGTCTGAAATGTCGGAAATTTGACTCCTGAGCGTGATTTTTGAGCCGAATTCTGACTCTCTGCACCTATTTTCAGTTTCAAATTACGACTTTTTATACCGAAAATATGCCAATTACTGAAAACGGCGATGGGTCATATTTTGCCCAAACCCCCCTGCAGTTTTCAAAATGTCTGAAATGTCGGAAATTTGACTCCTGAGCGTGATTTTTGAGCCGAATTCTGACTCTCTGCACCTATTTTCAGTTTCAAATTACGACGTTTTTATACCGAAAATATGCCAATTACTGAAAACGGCGATGGGTCATATTTTGCCCAAACCCCCTGCAGTTTTCAAAATGTCTGAAATGTCGGAAATTTGACTCCTGAGCGTGATTTTTGAGCCGAATTCTGACTCTCTGCACCTATTTTCAGTTTCAAATTACGACTTTTTATACCGAAAATATGCCAATTACTGAAAACGGCGATGGGTCATATTTTGCCCAAACCCCCCTGCAGTTTTCAAAATGTCTGAAATGTCGGAAATTTGACTCCTGAGCGTGATTTTTGAGCCGAATTCTGACTCTCTGCACCTATTTTCAGTTTCAAATTACGACTTTTCATACCGAAAATATGCCAATTACTGAAAACGGCGATGGGTCATATTTTGCCCAAACCCCCCTGCAGTTTTCAAAATGTCTGAAATGTCGGAAATTTGACTCCTGAGCGTGATTTTTGAGCCGAATTCTGACTCTCTGCACCTATTTTCAGTTTCAAATTACGACTTTTTATACCGAAAATATGCCAATTACTGAAAACGGCGATGGGTCATATTTTGCCCAAACCCCCCTGCAGTTTTCAAAATGTCTGAAATGTCGGAAATTTGACTCCTGAGCGTGATTTTTGAGCCGAATTCTGACTCTCTGCACCTATTTTCAGTTTCAAATTACGACTTTTTATACCGAAAATATGCCAATTACTGAAAACGGCGATGGGTCATATTTTGCCCAAACCCCCCTGCAGTTTTCAAAATGTCTGAAATGTCGGAAATTTGACTCCTGAGCGTGATTTTTGAGCCGAATTCTGACTCTCTGCACCTATTTTCAGTTTCAAATTACGACTTTTTATACCGAAAATATGCCAATTACTGAAAACGGCGATGGGTCATATTTTGCCCAAACCCCCCTGCAGTTTTCAAAATGTCTGAAATGTCGGAAATTTGACTCCTGAGCGTGATTTTTGAGCCGAATTCTGACTCTCTGCACCTATTTTCAGTTTCAAATTACGACTTTTTATACCGAAAATATGCCAATTACTGAAAACGGCGATGGGTCATATTTTGCCCAAACCCCCCTGCAGTTTTCAAAATGTCTGAAATGTCGGAAATTTGACTCCTGAGCGTGATTTTTGAGCCGAATTCTGACTCTCTGCACCTATTTTCAGTTTCAAATTACGACTTTTTATACCGAAAATATGCCAATTACTGAAAACGGCGATGGGTCATATTTTGCCCAAACCCCCCTGCAGTTTTCAAAATGTCTGAAATGTCGGAAATTTGACTCCTGAGCGTGATTTTTGAGCCGAATTCTGACTCTCTGCACCTATTTTCAGTTTCAAATTACGACTTTTTATACCGAAAATATGCCAATTACTGAAAACGGCGATGGGTCATATTTTGCCCAAACCCCCCTGCAGTTTTCAAAATGTCTGAAATGTCGGAAATTTGACTCCTGAGCGTGATTTTTGAGCCGAATTCTGACTCTCTGCACCTATTTTCAGTTTCAAATTACGACTTTTTATACCGAAAATATGCCAATTACTGAAAACGGCGATGGGTCATATTTTGCCCAAACCCCCCTGCAGTTTTCAAAATGTCTGAAATGTCGGAAATTTGACTCCTGAGCGTGATTTTTGAGCCGAATTCTGACTCTCTGCACCTATTTTCAGTTTCAAATTACGACTTTTTCATACCGAAAATATGCCAATTACTGAAAACGGCGATGGGTCATATTTTGCCCAAACCCCCCTGCAGTTTTCAAAATGTCTGAAATGTCGGAAATTTGACTCCTGAGCGTGATTTTTGAGCCGAATTCTGACTCTCTGCACCTATTTTCAGTTTCAAATTACGACTTTTTATACCGAAAATATGCCAATTACTGAAAACGGCGATGGGTCATATTTTGCCCAAACCCCCCTGCAGTTTTCAAAATGTCTGAAATGTCGGAAATTTGACTCCTGAGCGTGATTTTTGAGCCGAATTCTGACTCTCTGCACCTATTTTCAGTTTCAAATTACGACTTTTCATACCGAAAATATGCCAATTACTGAAAACGGCGATGGGTCATATTTTGCCCAAACCCCCCTGCAGTTTTCAAAATGTCTGAAATGTCGGAAATTTGACTCCTGAGCGTGATTTTTGAGCCGAATTCTGACTCTCTGCACCTATTTTCAGTTTCAAATTACGACTTTTTATACCGAAAATATGCCAATTACTGAAAACGGCGATGGGTCATATTTTGCCCAAACCCCCCTGCAGTTTTCAAAATGTCTGAAATGTCGGAAATTTGACTCCTGAGCGTGATTTTTGAGCCGAATTCTGACTCTCTGCACCTATTTTCAGTTTCAAATTACGACTTTTCATACCGAAAATATGCCAATTACTGAAAACGGCGATGGGTCATATTTTGCCCAAACCCCCCTGCAGTTTTCAAAATGTCTGAAATGTCGGAAATTTGACTCCTGAGCGTGATTTTTGAGCCGAATTCTGACTCTCTGCACCTATTTTCAGTTTCAAATTACGACTTTTTATACCGAAAATATGCCAATTACTGAAAACGGCGATGGGTCATATTTTGCCCAAACCCCCCTGCAGTTTTCAAAATGTCTGAAATGTCGGAAATTTGACTCCTGAGCGTGATTTTTGAGCCGAATTCTGACTCTCTGCACCTATTTTCAGTTTCAAATTACGACTTTTCATACCGAAAATATGCCAATTACTGAAACGGCGATGGGTCATATTTTGCCCAAACCCCCTGCAGTTTTCAAAATGTCTGAAATGTCGGAAATTTGACTCCTGAGCGTGATTTTTGAGCCGAATTCTGACTCTCTGCACCTATTTTCAGTTTCAAATTACGACTTTTTATACCGAAAATATGCCAATTACTGAAAACGGCGATGGGTCATATTTTGCCCAAACCCCCCTGCAGTTTTCAAAATGTCTGAAATGTCGGAAATTTGACTCCTGAGCGTGATTTTTGAGCCGAATTCTGACTCTCTGCACCTATTTTCAGTTTCAAATTACGACTTTTTATACCGAAAATATGCCAATTACTGAAAACGGCGATGGGTCATATTTTGCCCAAACCCCCCTGCAGTTTTCAAAATGTCTGAAATGTCGGAAATTTGACTCCTGAGCGTGATTTTTGAGCCGAATTCTGACTCTCTGCACCTATTTTCAGTTTCAAATTACGACTTTTCATACCGAAAATATGCCAATTACTGAAAACGGCGATGGGTCATATTTTGCCCAAACCCCCCTGCAGTTTTCAAAATGTCTGAAATGTCGGAAATTTGACTCCTGAGCGTGATTTTTGAGCCGAATTCTGACTCTCTGCACCTATTTTCAGTTTCAAATTACGACTTTTTATACCGAAAATATGCCAATTACTGAAAACGGCGATGGGTCATATTTTGCCCAAACCCCCCTGCAGTTTTCAAAATGTCTGAAATGTCGGAAATTTGACTCCTGAGCGTGATTTTTGAGCCGAATTCTGACTCTCTGCACCTATTTTCAGTTTCAAATTACGACGTTTTATACCGAAAATATGCCAATTACTGAAAACGGCGATGGGTCATATTTTGCCCAAACCCCCCTGCAGTTTTCAAAATGTCTGAAATGTCGGAAATTTGACTCCTGAGCGTGATTTTTGAGCCGAATTCTGACTCTCTGCACCTATTTTCAGTTTCAAATTACGACTTTTTATACCGAAAATATGCCAATTACTGAAAACGGCGATGGGTCATATTTTGCCCAAACCCCCCTGCAGTTTTCAAAATGTCTGAAATGTCGGAAATTTGACTCCTGAGCGTGATTTTTGAGCCGAATTCTGACTCTCTGCACCTATTTTCAGTTTCAAATTACGACTTTTTATACCGAAAATATGCCAATTACTGAAAACGGCGATGGGTCATATTTTGCCCAAACCCCCCTGCAGTTTTCAAAATGTCTGAAATGTCGGAAATTTGACTCCTGAGCGTGATTTTTGAGCCGAATTCTGACTCTCTGCACCTATTTTCAGTTTCAAATTACGACTTTTTATACCGAAAATATGCCAATTACTGAAAACGGCGATGGGTCATATTTTGCCCAAACCCCCCTGCAGTTTTCAAAATGTCTGAAATGTCGGAAATTTGACTCCTGAGCGTGATTTTTGAGCCGAATTCTGACTCTCTGCACCTATTTTCAGTTTCAAATTACGACTTTTTATACCGAAAATATGCCAATTACTGAAAACGGCGATGGGTCATATTTTGCCCAAACCCCCCTGCAGTTTTCAAAATGTCTGAAATGTCGGAAATTTGACTCCTGAGCGTGATTTTTGAGCCGAATTCTGACTCTCTGCACCTATTTTCAGTTTCAAATTACGACTTTTTATACCGAAAATATGCCAATTACTGAAAACGGCGATGGGTCATATTTTGCCCAAACCCCCCTGCAGTTTTCAAAATGTCTGAAATGTCGGAAATTTGACTCCTGAGCGTGATTTTTGAGCCGAATTCTGACTCTCTGCACCTATTTTCAGTTTCAAATTACGACTTTTTATACCGAAAATATGCCAATTACTGAAAACGGCGATGGGTCATATTTTGCCCAAACCCCCCTGCAGTTTTCAAAATGTCTGAAATGTCGGAAATTTGACTCCTGAGCGTGATTTTTGAGCCGAATTCTGACTCTCTGCACCTATTTTCAGTTTCAAATTACGACTTTTTATACCGAAAATATGCCAATTACTGAAAACGGCGATGGGTCATATTTTGCCCAAACCCCCCTGCAGTTTTCAAAATGTCTGAAATGTCGGAAATTTGACTCCTGAGCGTGATTTTTGAGCCGAATTCTGACTCTCTGCACCTATTTTCAGTTTCAAATTACGACTTTTTATACCGAAAATATGCCAATTACTGAAAACGGCGATGGGTCATATTTTGCCCAAACCCCCCTGCAGTTTTCAAAATGTCTGAAATGTCGGAAATTTGACTCCTGAGCGTGATTTTTGAGCCGAATTCTGACTCTCTGCACCTATTTTCAGTTTCAAATTACGACTTTTCATACCGAAAATATGCCAATTACTGAAAACGGCGATGGGTCATATTTTGCCCAAACCCCCCTGCAGTTTTCAAAATGTCTGAAATGTCGGAAATTTGACTCCTGAGCGTGATTTTTGAGCCGAATTCTGACTCTCTGCACCTATTTTCAGTTTCAAATTACGACTTTTTATACCGAAAATATGCCAATTACTGAAAACGGCGATGGGTCATATTTTGCCCAAACCCCCCTGCAGTTTTCAAAATGTCTGAAATGTCGGAAATTTGACTCCTGAGCGTGATTTTTGAGCCGAATTCTGACTCTCTGCACCTATTTTCAGTTTCAAATTACGACTTTTTATACCGAAAATATGCCAATTACTGAAACGGCGATGGGTCATATTTTGCCCAAACCCCCCTGCAGTTTTCAAAATGTCTGAAATGTCGGAAATTTGACTCCTGAGCGTGATTTTTGAGCCGAATTCTGACTCTCTGCACCTATTTTCAGTTTCAAATTACGACTTTTTATACCGAAAATATGCCAATTACTGAAAACGGCGATGGGTCATATTTTGCCCAAACCCCCCTGCAGTTTTCAAAATGTCTGAAATGTCGGAAATTTGACTCCTGAGCGTGATTTTTGAGCCGAATTCTGACTCTCTGCACCTATTTTCAGTTTCAAATTACGACTTTCATACCGAAAATATGCCAATTACTGAAAACGGCGATGGGTCATATTTTGCCCAAACCCCCCTGCAGTTTTCAAAATGTCTGAAATGTCGGAAATTTGACTCCTGAGCGTGATTTTTGAGCCGAATTCTGACTCTCTGCACCTATTTTCAGTTTCAAATTACGACTTTTTATACCGAAAATATGCCAATTACTGAAAACGGCGATGGGTCATATTTTGCCCAAACCCCCCTGCAGTTTTCAAAATGTCTGAAATGTCGGAAATTTGACTCCTGAGCGTGATTTTTTAGCCGAATTCTGACTCTCTGCACCTATTTTCAGTTTCAAATTACGACTTTTTATACCGAAAATATGCCAATTACTGAAAACGGCGATGGGTCATATTTTGCCCAAACCCCCCTGCAGTTTTCAAAATGTCTGAAATGTCGGAAATTTGACTCCTGAGCGTGATTTTTGAGCCGAATTCTGACTCTCTGCACCTATTTTCAGTTTCAAATTACGACTTTTTATACCGAAAATATGCCAATTACTGAAAACGGCGATGGGTCATATTTTGCCCAAACCCCCCTGCAGTTTTCAAAATGTCTGAAATGTCGGAAATTTGACTCCTGAGCGTGATTTTTGAGCCGAATTCTGACTCTCTGCACCTATTTTCAGTTTCAAATTACGACTTTTTATACCGAAAATATGCCAATTACTGAAAACGGCGATGGGTCATATTTTGCCCAAACCCCCCTGCAGTTTTCAAAATGTCTGAAATGTCGGAAATTTGACTCCTGAGCGTGATTTTTGAGCCGAATTCTGACTCTCTGCACCTATTTTCAGTTTCAAATTACGACTTTTCATACCGAAAATATGCCAATTACTGAAAACGGCGATGGGTCATATTTTGCCCAAACCCCCCTG
Organism: Procambarus clarkii; assembly: GCF_020424385.1. Lineage (NCBI taxonomy): Eukaryota > Metazoa > Arthropoda > Malacostraca > Decapoda > Cambaridae > Procambarus > Procambarus clarkii. Next base: position 9,857 of record NW_025561135.1, on the reverse strand, counting down.
CAGTTTTCAAAATGTCTGAAATGTCGGAAATTTGACTCCTGAGCGTGATTTTTGAGCCGAATTCTGACTCTCTGCACCTATTTTCAGTTTCAAATTACGACTTTTTATACCGAAAATATGCCAATTACTGAAAACGGCGATGGGTCATATTTTGCCCAAACCCCCCTGCAGTTTTCAAAATGTCTGAAATGTCGGAAATTTGACTCCTGAGCGTGATTTTTGAGCCGAATTCTGACTCTCTGCACCTATTTTCAGTTTCAAATTACGACTTTTTATACCGAAAATATGCCAATTACTGAAAACGGCGATGGGTCATATTTTGCCCAAACCCCCCTGCAGTTTTCAAAATGTCTGAAATGTCGGAAATTTGACTCCTGAGCGTGATTTTTGAGCCGAATTCTGACTCTCTGCACCTATTTTCAGTTTCAAATTACGACTTTTTATACCGAAAATATGCCAATTACTGAAAACGGCGATGGGTCATATTTTGCCCAAACCCCCCTGCAGTTTTCAAAATGTCTGAAATGTCGGAAATTTGACTCCTGAGCGTGATTTTTTAGCCGAATTCTGACTCTCTGCACCTATTTTCAGTTTCAAATTACGACTTTTTATACCGAAAATATGCCAATTACTGAAAACGGCGATGGGTCATATTTTGCCCAAACCCCCCTGCAGTTTTCAAAATGTCTGAAATGTCGGAAATTTGACTCCTGAGCGTGATTTTTGAGCCGAATTCTGACTCTCTGCACCTATTTTCAGTTTCAAATTACGACTTTTTATACCGAAAATATGCCAATTACTGAAAACGGCGATGGGTCATATTTTGCCCAAACCCCCCTGCAGTTTTCAAAATGTCTGAAATGTCGGAAATTTGACTCCTGAGCGTGATTTTTGAGCCGAATTCTGACTCTCTGCACCTATTTTCAGTTTCAAATTACGACTTTTTATACCGAAAATATGCCAATTACTGAAAACGGCGATGGGTCATATTTTGCCCAAACCCCCCTGCAGTTTTCAAAATGTCTGAAATGTCGGAAATTTGACTCCTGAGCGTGATTTTTGAGCCGAATTCTGACTCTCTGCACCTATTTTCAGTTTCAAATTACGACTTTTTATACCGAAAATATGCCAATTACTGAAAACGGCGATGGGTCATATTTTGCCCAAACCCCCCTGCAGTTTTCAAAATGTCTGAAATGTCGGAAATTTGACTCCTGAGCGTGATTTTTGAGCCGAATTCTGACTCTCTGCACCTATTTTCAGTTTCAAATTACGACTTTTTATACCGAAAATATGCCAATTACTGAAAACGGCGATGGGTCATATTTTGCCCAAACCCCCCTGCAGTTTTCAAAATGTCTGAAATGTCGGAAATTTGACTCCTGAGCGTGATTTTTGAGCCGAATTCTGACTCTCTGCACCTATTTTCAGTTTCAAATTACGACTTTTCATACCGAAAATATGCCAATTACTGAAAACGGCGATGGGTCATATTTTGCCCAAACCCCCCTGCAGTTTTCAAAATGTCTGAAATGTCGGAAATTTGACTCCTGAGCGTGATTTTTGAGCCGAATTCTGACTCTCTGCACCTATTTTCAGTTTCAAATTACGACTTTTTATACCGAAAATATGCCAATTACTGAAAACGGCGATGGGTCATATTTTGCCCAAACCCCCCTGCAGTTTTCAAAATGTCTGAAATGTCGGAAATTTGACTCCTGAGCGTGATTTTTGAGCCGAATTCTGACTCTCTGCACCTATTTTCAGTTTCAAATTACGACTTTTTATACCGAAAATATGCCAATTACTGAAAACGGCGATGGGTCATATTTTGCCCAAACCCCCCTGCAGTTTTCAAAATGTCTGAAATGTCGGAAATTTGACTCCTGAGCGTGATTTTTGAGCCGAATTCTGACTCTCTGCACCTATTTTCAGTTTCAAATTACGACTTTTTATACCGAAAATATGCCAATTACTGAAAACGGCGATGGGTCATATTTTGCCCAAACCCCCCTGCAGTTTTCAAAATGTCTGAAATGTCGGAAATTTGACTCCTGAGCGTGATTTTTGAGCCGAATTCTGACTCTCTGCACCTATTTTCAGTTTCAAATTACGACTTTTCATACCGAAAATATGCCAATTACTGAAAACGGCGATGGGTCATATTTTGCCCAAACCCCCCTGCAGTTTTCAAAATGTCTGAAATGTCGGAAATTTGACTCCTGAGCGTGATTTTTGAGCCGAATTCTGACTCTCTGCACCTATTTTCAGTTTCAAATTACGACTTTTTATACCGAAAATATGCCAATTACTGAAAACGGCGATGGGTCATATTTTGCCCAAACCCCCCTGCAGTTTTCAAAATGTCTGAAATGTCGGAAATTTGACTCCTGAGCGTGATTTTTGAGCCGAATTCTGACTCTCTGCACCTATTTTCAGTTTCAAATTACGACTTTTCATACCGAAAATATGCCAATTACTGAAAACGGCGATGGGTCATATTTTGCCCAAACCCCCCTGCAGTTTTCAAAATGTCTGAAATGTCGGAAATTTGACTCCTGAGCGTGATTTTTTAGCCGAATTCTGACTCTCTGCACCTATTTTCAGTTTCAAATTACGACTTTTTATACCGAAAATATGCCAATTACTGAAAACGGCGATGGGTCATATTTTGCCCAAACCCCCCTGCAGTTTTCAAAATGTCTGAAATGTCGGAAATTTGACTCCTGAGCGTGATTTTTGAGCCGAATTCTGACTCTCTGCACCTATTTTCAGTTGCAAATTGCGACTTTTTATACCGAAAATATGCCAATTACTGAAACGGCGATGGGTCATATTTTGCCCAAACCCCCCTGCAGTTTTCAAAATGTCTGAAATGTCGGAAATTTGACTCCTGAGCGTGATTTTTGAGCCGAATTCTGACTCTCTGCACATATTTTCAGTTTCAAATTACGACTTTTTATACCGAAAATATGCCAATTACTGAAAACGGCGATGGGTCATATTTTGCCCAAACCCCCCTGCAGTTTTCAAAATGTCTGAAATGTCGGAAATTTGTCTCCTGAGCGTGATTTTTGAGCCGAATTCTGACTCTCTGCACCTATTTTCAGTTTCAAATTACGACTTTTCATACCGAAAATATGCCAATTACTGAAAACGGCGATGGGTCATATTTTGCCCAAACCCCCTGCAGTTTTCAAAATGTCTGAAATGTCGGAAATTTGACTCCTGAGCGTGATTTTTGAGCCGAATTCTGACTCTCTGCACCTATTTTCAGTTTCCAATTCCGACTTTTTATACCGAAAATATGCCAATTACTGAAAACGGCGATGGGTCATATTTTGCCCAAACCCCCCTGCAGTTTTCAAAATGTCTGAAATGTCGGAAATTTGACTCCTGAGCGTGATTTTTGAGCCGAATTCTGACTCTCTGCACCTATTTTCAGTTTCAAATTACGACTTTTTATACCGAAAATATGCCAATTACTGAAAACGGCGATGGGTCATATTTTGCCCAAACCCCCCTGCAGTTTTCAAAATGTCTGAAATGTCGGAAATTTGACTCCTGAGCGTGATTTTTGAGCCGAATTCTGACTCTCTGCACCTATTTTCAGTTTCAAATTACGACTTTTTATACCGAAAATATGCCAATTACTGAAAACGGCGATGGGTCATATTTTGCCCAAACCCCCCTGCAGTTTTCAAAATGTCTGAAATGTCGGAAATTTGACTCCTGAGCGTGATTTTTGAGCCGAATTCTGACTCTCTGCACCTATTTTCAGTTTCAAATTACGACTTTTTATACCGAAAATATGCCAATTACTGAAAACGGCGATGGGTCATATTTTGCCCAAACCCCCTGCAGTTTTCAAAATGTCTGAAATGTCGGAAATTTGACTCCTGAGCGTGATTTTTGAGCCGAATTCTGACTCTCTGCACCTATTTTCAGTTTCAAATTACGACTTTTTATACCGAAAATATGCCAATTACTGAAAACGGCGATGGGTCATATTTTGCCCAAACCCCCCTGCAGTTTTCAAAATGTCTGAAATGTCGGAAATTTGACTCCTGAGCGTGATTTTTGAGCCGAATTCTGACTCTCTGCACCTATTTTCAGTTTCAAATTACGACTTTTTATACCGAAAATATGCCAATTACTGAAAACGGCGATGGGTCATATTTTGCCCAAACCCCCCTGCAGTTTTCAAAATGTCTGAAATGTCGGAAATTTGACTCCTGAGCGTGATTTTTGAGCCGAATTCTGACTCTCTGCACCTATTTTCAGTTTCAAATTACGACTTTTTATACCGAAAATATGCCAATTACTGAAAACGGCGATGGGTCATATTTTGCCCAAACCCCCCTGCAGTTTTCAAAATGTCTGAAATGTCGGAAATTTGACTCCTGAGCGTGATTTTTGAGCCGAATTCTGACTCTCTGCACCTATTTTCAGTTTCAAATTACGACTTTTTATACCGAAAATATGCCAATTACTGAAAACGGCGATGGGTCATATTTTGCCCAAACCCCCCTGCAGTTTTCAAAATGTCTGAAATGTCGGAAATTTGACTCCTGAGCGTGATTTTTGAGCCGAATTCTGACTCTCTGCACCTATTTTCAGTTTCAAATTACGACTTTTTATACCGAAAATATGCCAATTACTGAAAACGGCGATGGGTCATATTTTGCCCAAACCCCCCTGCAGTTTTCAAAATGTCTGAAATGTCGGAAATTTGACTCCTGAGCGTGATTTTTGAGCCGAATTCTGACTCTCTGCACCTATTTTCAGTTTCAAATTACGACTTTTTATACCGAAAATATGCCAATTACTGAAAACGGCGATGGGTCATATTTTGCCCAAACCCCCCTGCAGTTTTCAAAATGTCTGAAATGTCGGAAATTTGACTCCTGAGCGTGATTTTTGAGCCGAATTCTGACTCTCTGCACCTATTTTCAGTTTCAAATTACGACTTTTTATACCGAAAATATGCCAATTACTGAAAACGGCGATGGGTCATATTTTGCCCAAACCCCCTGCAGTTTTCAAAATGTCTGAAATGTCGGAAATTTGACTCCTGAGCGTGATTTTTGAGCCGAATTCTGACTCTCTGCACCTATTTTCAGTTTCAAATTACGACTTTTTATACCGAAAATATGCCAATTACTGAAAACGGCGATGGGTCATATTTTGCCCAAACCCCCCTGCAGTTTTCAAAATGTCTGAAATGTCGGAAATTTGACTCCTGAGCGTGATTTTTGAGCCGAATTCTGACTCTCTGCACCTATTTTCAGTTTCAAATTACGACTTTTTATACCGAAAATATGCCAATTACTGAAAACGGCGATGGGTCATATTTTGCCCAAACCCCCCTGCAGTTTTCAAAATGTCTGAAATGTCGGAAATTTGACTCCTGAGCGTGATTTTTGAGCCGAATTCTGACTCTCTGCACCTATTTTCAGTTTCAAATTACGACTTTTTATACCGAAAATATGCCAATTACTGAAAACGGCGATGGGTCATATTTTGCCCAAACCCCCCTGCAGTTTTCAAAATGTCTGAAATGTCGGAAATTTGACTCCTGAGCGTGATTTTTGAGCCGAATTCTGACTCTCTGCACCTATTTTCAGTTTCAAATTACGACTTTTTATACCGAAAATATGCCAATTACTGAAAACGGCGATGGGTCATATTTTGCCCAAACCCCCCTGCAGTTTTCAAAATGTCTGAAATGTCGGAAATTTGACTCCTGAGCGTGATTTTTGAGCCGAATTCTGACTCTCTGCACCTATTTTCAGTTTCAAATTACGACTTTTTATACCGAAAATATGCCAATTACTGAAAACGGCGATGGGTCATATTTTGCCCAAACCCCCCTGCAGTTTTCAAAATGTCTGAAATGTCGGAAATTTGACTCCTGAGCGTGATTTTTGAGCCGAATTCTGACTCTCTGCACCTATTTTCAGTTTCAAATTACGACTTTTTATACCGAAAATATGCCAATTACTGAAAACGGCGATGGGTCATATTTTGCCCAAACCCCCTGCAGTTTTCAAAATGTCTGAAATGTCGGAAATTTGACTCCTGAGCGTGATTTTTGAGCCGAATTCTGACTCTCTGCACCTATTTTCAGTTTCAAATTACGACTTTTTATACCGAAAATATGCCAATTACTGAAAACGGCGATGGGTCATATTTTGCCCAAACCCCCCTGCAGTTTTCAAAATGTCTGAAATGTCGGAAATTTGACTCCTGAGCGTGATTTTTGAGCCGAATTCTGACTCTCTGCACCTATTTTCAGTTTCAAATTACGACTTTTTATACCGAAAATATGCCAATTACTGAAAACGGCGATGGGTCATATTTTGCCCAAACCCCCCTGCAGTTTTCAAAATGTCTGAAATGTCGGAAATTTGACTCCTGAGCGTGATTTTTGAGCCGAATTCTGACTCTCTGCACCTATTTTCAGTTTCAAATTACGACTTTTCATACCGAAAATATGCCAATTACTGAAAACGGCGATGGGTCATATTTTGCCCAAACCCCCCTGCAGTTTTCAAAATGTCTGAAATGTCGGAAATTTGACTCCTGAGCGTGATTTTTGAGCCGAATTCTGACTCTCTGCACCTATTTTCAGTTTCAAATTACGACTTTTTATACCGAAAATATGCCAATTACTGAAAACGGCGATGGGTCATATTTTGCCCAAACCCCCCTGCAGTTTTCAAAATGTCTGAAATGTCGGAAATTTGACTCCTGAGCGTGATTTTTGAGCCGAATTCTGACTCTCTGCACCTATTTTCAGTTTCAAATTACGACTTTTTATACCGAAAATATGCCAATTACTGAAAACGGCGATGGGTCATATTTTGCCCAAACCCCCCTGCAGTTTTCAAAATGTCTGAAATGTCGGAAATTTGACTCCTGAGCGTGATTTTTGAGCCGAATTCTGACTCTCTGCACCTATTTTCAGTTTCAAATTACGACTTTTTATACCGAAAATATGCCAATTACTGAAAACGGCGATGGGTCATATTTTGCCCAAACCCCCCTGCAGTTTTCAAAATGTCTGAAATGTCGGAAATTTGACTCCTGAGCGTGATTTTTGAGCCGAATTCTGACTCTCTGCACCTATTTTCAGTTTCAAATTACGACGTTTTATACCGAAAATATGCCAATTACTGAAAACGGCGATGGGTCATATTTTGCCCAAACCCCCCTGCAGTTTTCAAAATGTCTGAAATGTCGGAAATTTGACTCCTGAGCGTGATTTTTGAGCCGAATTCTGACTCTCTGCACCTATTTTCAGTTTCAAATTACGACTTTTTATACCGAAAATATGCCAATTACTGAAAACGGCGATGGGTCATATTTTGCCCAAACCCCCCTGCAGTTTTCAAAATGTCTGAAATGTCGGAAATTTGACTCCTGAGCGTGATTTTTGAGCCGAATTCTGACTCTCTGCACCTATTTTCAGTTTCAAATTACGACTTTTATACCGAAAATATGCCAATTACTGAAAACGGCGATGGGTCATATTTTGCCCAAACCCCCCTGCAGTTTTCAAAATGTCTGAAATGTCGGAAATTTGACTCCTGAGCGTGATTTTTTAGCCGAATTCTGACTCTCTGCACCTATTTTCAGTTTCAAATTACGACTTTTTATACCGAAAATATGCCAATTACTGAAAACGGCGATGGGTCATATTTTGCCCAAACCCCCCTGCAGTTTTCAAAATGTCTGAAATGTCGGAAATTTGACTCCTGAGCGTGATTTTTTAGCCGAATTCTGACTCTCTGCACCTATTTTCAGTTTCAAATTACGACTTTTTATACCGAAAATATGCCAATTACTGAAAACGGCGATGGGTCATATTTTGCCCAAACCCCCCTGCAGTTTTCAAAATGTCTGAAATGTCGGAAATTTGACTCCTGAGCGTGATTTTTTAGCCGAATTCTGACTCTCTGCACCTATTTTCAGTTTCAAATTACGACTTTTTATACCGAAAATATGCCAATTACTGAAAACGGCGATGGGTCATATTTTGCCCAAACCCCCTGCAGTTTTCAAAATGTCTGAAATGTCGGAAATTTGACTCCTGAGCGTGATTTTTGATCCGAATTCTGACTCTCTGCACCTATTTTCAGTTTCAAATTACGACTTTTTATACCGAAAATATGCCAATTACTGAAAACGGCGATGGGTCATATTTTGCCCAAACCCCCCTGCAGTTTTCAAAATGTCTGAAATGTCGGAAATTTGACTCCTGAGCGTGATTTTTGAGCCGAATTCTGACTCTCTGCACCTATTTTCAGTTTCAAATTACGACGTTTCATACCGAAAATATGCCAATTACTGTAAACGGCGATGGGTCATATTTTGCCCAAACCCCCCTGCAGTTTTCAAAATGTCTGAAATGTCGGAAATTTGACTCCTGAGCGTGATTTTTGAGCCGAATTCTGACTCTCTGCACCTATTTTCAGTTTCAAATTACGACTTTTTATACCGAAAATATGCCAATTACTGTAAACGGCGATGGGTCATATTTTGCCCAAACCCCCCTGCAGTTTTCAAAATGTCTGAAATGTCGGAAATTTGACTCCTGAGCGTGATTTTTTATCCGAATTCTGACTCTCTGCACCTATTTTCAGTTTCAAATTACGACTTTTTATACCGAAAATATGCCAATTACTGAAAACGGCGATGGGTCATATTTTGCCCAAACCCCCCTGCAGTTTTCAAAATGTCTGAAATGTCGGAAATTTGACTCCTGAGCGTGATTTTTGAGCCGAATTCTGACTCTCTGCACCTATTTTCAGTTTCAAATTACGACTTTTTATACCGAAAATATGCCAATTACTGAAAACGGCGATGGGTCATATTTTGCCCAAACCCCCCTGCAGTTTTCAAAATGTCTGAAATGTCGGAAATTTGACTCCTGAGCGTGATTTTTGAGCCGAATTCTGACTCTCTGCACCTATTTTCAGTTTCAAATTACGACTTTTTATACCGAAAATATGCCAATTACTGAAACGGCGATGGGTCATTTTTTGCCCAAACCCCCCTGCAGTTTTCAAAATGTCTGAAATGTCGGAAATTTGACTCCTGAGCGTGATTTTTTAGCCGAATTCTGACTCTCTGCACCTATTTTCAGTTTCAAATTACGACTTTTTATACCGAAAATATGCCAATTACTGAAAACGGCGATGGGTCATATTTTGCCCAAACCCCCCTGCAGTTTTCAAAATGTCTGAAATGTCGGAAATTTGACTCCTGAGCGTGATTTTTTAGCCGAATTCTGACTCTCTGCACCTATTTTCAGTTTCAAATTACGACTTTTTATACCGAAAATATGCCAATTACTGTAAACGGCGATGGGTCATATTTTGCCCAAACCCCCCTGCAGTTTTCAAAATGTCTGAAATGTCGGAAATTTGACTCCTGAGCGTGATTTTTGAGCCGAATTCTGACTCTCTGCACCTATTTTCAGTTTCAAATTACGACGTTTCATACCGAAAATATGCCAATTACTGAAAACGGCGATGGGTCATATTTTGCCCAAACCCCCCTGCAGTTTTTCAAATGTCTGAAATGTCGGAAATTTGACTCCTGAGCGTGATTTTTTATCCGAATTCTGACTCTCTGTACCTATTTTCAGTTTCAAATTACGACTTTTTTATACCGAAAACAAGCCAATTACTGAAAACAGCGATGAGTCATATTTTGCCCAAACCCCTCTGGAGTTTTCAAAATGTCTGAAATGTCGGAAATTTGACTCCTGAGCGTGATTTTTGAGGCGAATTCTGACTCTCTGCACCTATTTTCAGTTTCAAATTACGACTTTTTCATACCGAAAATAT